>JAVYIG010013071.1:0-49447 GCA_035222895.1 Strongylocentrotus droebachiensis | reverse complement strand
GGTGAGAAATGAGATGTTCATATTAAGGGAAAAGACAACGGCCTTTTAGCACATTTCTAATTAATTATGGGCCAAGGCACTCAAATATTATAGTCTGGGCTCGAAAGAAAGAATTCCAAGGAAAAAAATTCTCATGAATATCCCTGATCGTCAGGGGGTGAAGGATTTGAGAACCTGCATGGTCAACTATCATTGGGATTTGGGAATAAAGACTTGCAAGGGCAAACCTAACTAAAAGGTAGTCAACTAGTCATAGACTTACAACTCATGTCCTCCTCTGTTAATATTAAAACACAAGAATACTAACAATTTGATTCAATAACTTTTTTCTATCTGCTTTGCAGAAATCTGTAATTATCTGGTTGATGTCTTTATCACCTACAATCTACATTTCTTAGGAATCTGCAATTGTAGGACAAAGTCCCAGCAACTTTAAAGGCAGAAGTTTGACAAAGAACTTCTGTTTTGGAAAAGGCTGTAGTCCGCATGGTCAGAGACTCAGAGTCAGAACTGATCATTTAAACTTTACCCTGATCTGAAGTTAACACAAGAGGGAGGCATTTACTATGAGCTCATTCAGCGAAAACATGAAAATTCCGATCAGGTATTGCTTTATTTCATGTACAGATTTGATTTCACCAACTTGAAATGAAGGAAGGAAGGATGGGGGTCTGGGGGAGGATGATCGTTTAATAAGGATAAGGGTTAGGTGTATTGTTGGATCTCGGGTTGAAGTTCAGGGGGGTGTTTCACAAAGCCTTTTTTCAATGACAAATGACAAAAATCAGTGACAAATCTGCTGATAACCAATCAGAAGGAAGGATTTCAGTAGCTTATAACAAAAACTGTCATTTGTCAATGATGAAAAGTTTTGTGAAACTGTCTCCTACATGGACATGTACAACTTGCTTCACAATCAAGTTCATAGGTACAGAAATGGTTAAACACGTTTTGTTATGATTCAAGTTTCTTTGTATTGAGGACTTTTGTTCTTTTTTGTTTTGAATGCAGCCAGGCGGTGATAGCAGGGAATACAATGTATTTATCTGGTCAGATTGGTCTAATACCAGGCACCAAGAACATGATTGAAGGAGGGATTGTAGCAGAGACTGAACAGGTAAACTCTTTACCAGTTTTGTTTTGGTATAGGACAAACGGTAGGTTGCCATAGTCAACTATTGTCAAACAATTACAATTCAAAAATAATTACTTTCTTTGAAAGCAGAAAAATCAGACAAACCAATCAAAAGAGTTTGAGCAAAATCGGATAACTATTAACCAAGAAAGTGTTTAATTCTTGACAAATTGGCAACTCACTCATGAGTCATTGCCTCACTATCCACTAATTTTTGTTCTTGTTATTGATAATATACATTTCCGATTTTCCCCCTAAAAAGCTAATTTCTTCACACTAGCATCCAAGGTTAGGTAGATAGTAATATGTTTTTGTGTGGATGCAATAGAGGAATCGATCACAAAAAGTTGATCATGTAGCATAAGTATTGGTGTGTACTGCAAGGTTCTGGACTCTGGAGTCATCAAATTGATAAGAAATTTTGCACAGTCTTGGTAAAGTAACAGGCACTGTACACAGAAACTGTACATAAACATGCGGCATAAAAATTGGGCCTTATTTTTAAACTGTTACTGGACATACATGTATTTAGAATATTGAAGAATTTGAAGAGCCAGGCTTTTCAGGGAACATGCTTTCTCTGATGTTCTTCCATGTACTTGTATAATAACAACGATAATGCTCACAAATGATTAATATTATTCATACATGAATATTTAAATGAAATATACAGTTGTCAATGAGACCATATGATCATATAGTTAAAATGTAAAAGTATGATTTATTGTTCTGAAACATGTTAGTGTTGAGTTTATAAAGGTTAGGCTTAAATTATTAATATGACCCACTCACTGATTAATGAGCAATGTGTAATTTAAAATGTGTTCAATTGACCTATGCTTTATGTACTGTATATAGTTGTAACCATGTGAAAAAAATAATTTCCGCTTAATGTGGACAATAAAACAAATCAATCAATAAAATGAGTTTTCACTTTTTCCTGGAGCTCAACCTTCTCTTTAAGTGTGTATAACTAATTAACTATGCCCCTAAACAGCGGCAGTGTAGGATTTCAGTGTGTCGTACTAGCAGATGGAGTGCTAATGTTGCCTGAAAATTGTGTAAACACGTTTCAGCAACACATGGCCACTCTCTCTCTAGCAAACATGAAGCCTCATCTCACCTGATGATAAGGGATAATTCTTGGTGATAATCAAGGATTAAAATAAGCAAACAATATTTTGTATTTTTACTTGTAACTTAAATTTGTTATGTTCTTTTTATTTCTGTATGTCTCCAGGCTCTGAAAAATATGGGAGAGGTTCTCAAGAGCCAAGGACTCACCTACAATAATGGTAATGTAATTGGTTTCATTTGTTATGCTCTTTCGTAACATAACTGACCCTCTCCCCCAAAAAGCAACAACAACAACAACAACACAACAACAACAACAAAAACAGTAAACTGTGTGTGGCCTCATACAATATTATGTACTGGGTAAGTTCCATAATTGCAATAGTGGTGGTTACCTTTACCTCACTGCTAAGAAAGTATAAATGCTTGTTAGTGAGCAACCAGAGGACCAATAGCTTTTTACCTTTTACCTTGATGTTGGGCTTCAAGTATAATTACTTATATGCCCCTCTGCAGCAGGATTAATATCTGTATGTACTGGGGATTGCGCCTACGTCGGAGCTCCGGACAATGCAATAGCAAGGAAACATTTCTTTAGGGTTGTACATGTCATATTTAGCTCTCCATGCTTTTTCCAGGTTGGATTTGAATGAGTTCACAGATGGGCTATCAATTACATAAGCTGGAAGCGCATTCCATAAATTGACGACTCGCTGTGAAAACGATCCCATTCGGATAGAAGTGAAGGCTCTAACTTTCGATAGTTTGAAGCTGTGGCCACGTGTTCTGTCATTCAAAGGGATCTGGTAATGAGGATTAATGCCTTATCAAAGGGCACTAGCGCAGTGACTTGGTTTCAAACCAGGGTTGCCGGATTACGAGACCACTGCTCTACCACTGAGCCATCGCTCCTCCTCTAAAACTTATTGATTTTCTAAATATATATTTGCTCAAGACATATTGTAGAACAGCCTATTGGAACTAATACTTCAACAAGCTTGGCTTTTATTTAGTTCATATTTTCTAGTGCCATTACTATTTTATTTGTCTTGATTCAGTGTATTATGTTATGCATGAGAAATAACATCATTTGAATTGGATAGAGTTTTTAAAGAAAAAATTACATTTTAACAACAAACTGAACCTTCTTTTAAAATTTGTTTATTTATTGTTTTGACTTGTATTCCATAATTTATTCAGTTGTGAAGACGACTGTACTCATGGCGGATTTGGAGGACTTCCAGAAGATGAATGCTGTTTATTCTAAATGTAAGTAAACTGTCAAATGTTTTTATTCAAAGTTCTTATGCGACTTTGCTCTTGATTAGAATTAGACACAATGGCCCAAATTCACATAGGTTTAAATTTAACACACGGTTTAAACCCTGAGTTATTTAAACCTCGCTTTGTGAATACCAAGCAAAGTTTAAATCGTTGGTTAAATTCAGCCTAGGCTAAATAACCCATGGTTTATTTAAATGGGTTAAAGGGTTAAATGTAAACCTTCTTTGTGAATTTGGGCCTACATGATAAACTGTATGAAGTGCAAAATACTTATCACCCTTAATTCATTTTCTATTTTGCCACAACAGTTTGTTTTTAGGCTTTTAGTGTTACTGTAACTTGTAATGTATGAATGCAGCTAATAACAGTGACGCCATATTTACAGATATGTTCTACAACAAATATATTTTAAACAAGTTTAATCATGTTTCAACTTTCATTAAAGAACAATTGTGAACTATTTTAATTTGTTAAAGTTTCTTGCTACTTCTAGTACTAGTTTTCCAATATATTGATGTAAATGACATAGTTTGACTACCTGAATGTGTTTGCTGTGCCTATTGATATGATTGTGATTTTATATATTCTCCATTTCTAGTTTTTCCCAACAATCCTCCTGCCAGAGCTGCCTATCAAGTTGCCCGTCTCCCATTGGTAAGTACATGTATTAAAGTCATTGTGTATTTCACACAGTGGGCAAAAGTAAGTCATTGACTACATGTATACTTGTTTAATATGTCTGCTAAGAACTGTTCTTTCTTCATCATACATAGTTGAGGTTATGTGAGATATATTCTGATGTAGAGGACTATGATGCGGCTTAATATAACTATATTACAAGTTTACAACCCAAACAAAATGAGCTTTACCCAGGTGATGACAGTGCAAGAGATATAATTGGTTGTGGTATAAAAAAAAAAGTCTTGTCATATCAATTTCCAATTTCCTTTCACTAAGCTGTCCTAAAGATAAAGTTGAGTTATGGTCATGTGATTGCATTGTGAAAGAAAAGGTGTGGAATGGATCAGAAAATGTTGATCATGTAGCATGTAAGTATTGGTGTGTACTGCAAGGTTCTGGAGTCATTAGAATCATAATAAATTTGACCCAGTCTTGGTATAAGTAACAAGCACTATACACAGAAAAAAGTATGGGACTACACAAATGGTGTCGGGCCTACTTACATGTACCTTGATTTCCTTATCTTTCTATGCTCATTACTCAGCCAGTATACATTTTCTACCAAAATAGTTTGGTTTGATTATGTGAGAATTCCTTTTTTTTTATTTTTTTTACCAGAACTCTAGTTTATCTTTAACATGCTAAGTTATGATGCAGGTGTGGACCATTTTGCACCAACCTATGACACATAATATTCAGCTTTCTTCTAGCAGGAGTTCTTCAGATATTTTGTATCTTTTTTCTTTTTTTTGCAGGATGGTCAAGTAGAGATTGAAGCTATAGCTGTTCTTGGTCATATTGTCGATGATATGAGCCACCTATGATCTGAGGTCAACATGAATCACTTTGCTTAGCAACTATTCTAATTGTGCCTAATCATAGTCATATGTACCTGGATCAAATCTGTGCTGAGGAAATCATTTATATCTTTTGAATGAAACTTAGCTCACCATTAAAATTCAGGAAGATCACCTTATGACATGTATTTCAAAATGATGAATATGTGTATGGTAATAAATGTATATACTTGCCATATAAAGGACATCCCAAATAGGATATAACACAATCTTGGTTAAAGAAATTGGTCGTGAATGTCCTAGCCCATATGTCTTCCAAATGTAAAGATAACCACAATTCACGGACTGGCATGATTCTTCAAGCAATTTTTTTTTAAATCCAGTATTGGGAAAATCAATTTAGAAAGAGTCAAATATGCTCTTACAATGTTTATTGCTTAAAGGTCAATATGTTCCTATTTTCACGAAGTGACGGTAGTGAGGAAAATCTGCACGCAAATTGTATGCGATTTTCACTCACTACCGTCACTTTGTGAAGATAGGGACGAATTGTCGTCAGAAAAGATTAATTTCCACGCTTTTTCATCCAACATTAAAATCAGTTATATTGCTAGTTTGAGTGAAGTACAGGAAAATCGTTATATGAAACAGTCATTGGTCATTTGTTGCCATTCTATTCAAATACATGTTTACTTTAATACATGTTTTTCAATAGTGTTGGCAAACTTGTACTTATGACAGTTTCATGAATTGCTGCCCATTATTATAACTTTTGAAGATAATATTCTGCTTTTCATGACCTGTTAAAAAAAATATATATTTAGTTTACCTCTGTGGACAAGATTTGATTGAATATGTTTTAAAATGGATCTGAAAACAAAAAAATGTTTTTGAATTCTGTGGCATAAGGCATTGTCATGTAATGACATATAATATTATTGACAATCCTACACATGTACATGTAGATGCTTGTCAAACTTGATGATTTAAGAAGTACTGTATGACAGTTTTTGACAGCATTTTATAGACAACAATCGTGTAATACATTATTTAGATAATGTTCACATATAATATAAGGCATGGTATTATACAGTACAATATGTTGTCATGTATAGTGTATGTCATTATATATTCCAAATGGCTATTTTTTTTCTTTTCAAATTAATATATATATGGAATATTGAATAAATGCATTTTGTGTCTTTTGTTACTGGTGGTGGAATGGTTAAGCATGGTTAGAAGGTCTGGGTGACAGGTAGAAGATCAATGAGAGATGGTGAGATGGATCGAGGCAGGGTTGGAGGGATGAACAGAGAGAGAGAGAGATTTGGAGGGAGGGGGTGAGATTGGGGGAAGGGGTGAGATTGGGGGAAGGGGCGAGAGACGAGAGATGGGGAGAAGGAGATGGAGAGACAAGAGAAAGATATTCGGGGGAGGGGGGGAAGGAGAGAGACAATAGATGGGGAGGAGAGAAGGAAGCTGGGGGTTCGAAGGAAATGAATGGTGCAACATAAAGGAATGCGGTTATAGTGGTAAAAGAGTTATGGAATAAATGAAAGAGAGAAGGGGGAGGGGCTTTAGAAGTATTGTGGGTAATTGGGGAGCATTTTGTAAGGCAGCACCTGAAGCTTGCTTGTATTGTTTCATTTCATTTATATATTAAAACACGGTAACTCTCTCAGCCTAAACGGCTGTTTTTCATAAAGACCGTGTTAACAAAGCAGTAACAAACAAACAAATGCAAACTACGAACGAAATCAAAGCAAAGGAAATTATAATTGGCATGGGTAACTTTGAGCAATACGAAAACAAAAATAAACGTGAATTATTATGATGTACAAAATACATTTCAACAATAATGAATAAAAAAGTTGATAATTAACAAAGAAGTTGAATTGAGTAGTAAAGAAGTGGCGGATTAAATTATAAATTCAGGGCACATGTACTTGATATTGGAAATTACAATCAGTCGGAGGATTAAAATTATTGCCTCAAAAGCAAAATTGTTGAGTTTTTTAATTATTGGTGGAGAAAACAAACTCACTTGTTAGTTCCTAGGAAAAGAATTAAAAAATCATTATAATTATAGTGGTGCCGTATACAATACAGAATATGTGGGAAGATTTAATTTGTTCTCTTTATCTTTAGCGATCGGACGTTTGATATCCTTTATAATGTTCAATATTACTCGGAAATTAAAAAGTTGGACATGATAAGGCTTTAACTAAATACATGTATGTATGACCTGTTTGCGACATTAAAGATAACTAAGGGGGAAAAAAAATCGATTCAAATTGACTTGGAAGATGATTCTAGAATTCTGTTGTCTATGTATGGGTCTGTGATAACAATGTTGCTATAAGAAAGATAATTCTATTTGTTTGTTGAGACGTTTGGAAAAGGAATACCCTTTACTCGTCAACCACGATACAACGAACGATATATTAACGTGACTAGGATGTAGCATGTGATTGGCATGTAACGCACTTTTATAGTTCTATTCAACATTCAGAGATAGAGATCAAGAGAAAGAGGAGAGAGAAAGAGAGGGAGAGAGAGAGAGAGGGGGGAGGGAATGAGAAGAGAAAAAGAGGTGATAGAGATCGCTAGAGAGGGAATTCCGTCCCACTATAATGAAAAGGGTTGATCTGCAATATCTCGAGTAGCTTGAGTATTCCTAGATAATCAGTTATCTTCCGATTGGAGAATATGAATAAGGGCGAGGTTGAAATAGAGAAAGCCTCCAGAAAGCATATACTCAAGTTATAGTCTGGCCCGTGATCATATTGTTTCCTCTTTAGCAATCTCTATCACCTTTTTTCTCAATTCCCCTCCTCTCTTCCTATTCCCTCTCCTCCCCCCGCCTTCTCTTTATGTTCCCCTGTCTTAGGTTTCTTCGTGGGGCTCCTTGTACCTCGTTGCCATAGGCTATTAAAAACATGAACAGACAACTTTCAACGCGGTAATAATTTAAACCAAGCCTTAAATAATAACATTTATACTATATAGCTTTGCATTTTTACAACAAAAATATATATCTAGATATCTGTCTCTCTCCCTCTCTCACCTTTACTCTCCCTCTCTCTCTCTCTCACACACACTCTCTCTCTCCTTCTCTCTCTCTCTCTCTCTCTCACTCCCTCTCTCTCTCTCTCTCTCTCTCGCTTTCTCTCTGGCCCTCTCCCTCTCCCTATTTTTCACCCTCTCTTGCTCTATTTCAACCTCGCCCTTATTCATATTCTCCCATCGGAAGATAAATTGATTATCTAGGATTACTCAAGCTACTCGAGAAATTGCAGATCAACCCCTTTTATTATAGTGGGACGGAATTCCCTCTCTAGCAATCTCTATCACCTCTTTGTATCAATTCTCCCCTCTCTTCTCATTCCCTCTTCCCCCTTCCCTTCCCCTCTCTCTCTCTATCTCTCTCTCTATTTTCACTCTCTCTGGTTCATTCGTGGGGTTTCTTGTATCTTGTTGCATGCCATGTATGCTATTAAAACATGAACAGACAATTTTCAATTCGGTAATACCATAATTAAAAATCAAGACTTTATTAATATAAAATATAATATTATATTGTATAGCTTATCATTTTCGCAATAGATATATAAATTTAGATCTCCGTTGAAACTGGATTTGCATATAATAGACTCCATTAACCATAGCATTCATTGACATTTTTGTACATTTTCGATGGATATCTCACATAAAATATCACACCCGAAATCCCTGCATATAGTGATTCTGTTTATAAACAGCTCTCAAAAAATAAGTTTGATTTGATTTGTTATCTGACGCCACTTCTTCACAAACGTTATCCTGATCGATCAGATATTGTACAAAGACCCGTGAACAGTTTTCATATTTATTTGATACTAAAAATCCTTTTATCGTAGATACCTACCAAAATAAAGAGTGCAACTACCACGACGTAAACATTATACTGAACGATAAAGCACCCCATAAACAGCAACAATATAAGTATTCAATGACATCTTTGTACAATTCCGATTGGTATCTCAGATAAATAAGAGTAAATATCACACCCAAAAATCGTGCATAAAGAGATTCTCTTCATATACAGCTCTTAGAAATAATTGATTTATATTCTGACGACACTTCTTCACAAACGTTATCCTGATCTGCCTGATATCATACAAAGACCAGTGTGCGTATTCAAAATTACATGTTATTATCTATATATACATTTTAATATTAATTTTTAACAACTAACAAGTGAATTTGTCTTCTCCACCAATAATTAACACCTCAACAATTTTGATTTTGGGGAACTAAATTGTATTCCTCTGATTGATTATATTTTCCAATATTAACGACATGTGCCCTGAATATAATTTAATCTGAAGGGAAGAAGAAAAATCCCATTAGGACAACTACCCCTAGTTGGGTAGTTGTCCTAGAGGATGGTTGTCGTAGGGGGTAGTTGTCTGGGGGTAGTTGTCCGGTGGGTAGTTGTCCTTAGGGGATAGTTTTCCGGGGGTATTCGTCCTAGAGGGTGGTTGCCCTAGCCTAGAGGGTAATTGTCCTAGGGGTGGTTGTCCAGGGTGGTTGTCCAGGGGATAGGACTCGTAGAACCTTCATTAGGATATGAAGTGTAAAACAGTTACATTGTAATATACACAAACCTTATTATACCTTTTGTAAAAAACAAGTCAATACAAAACTCATTTGATGTTCATGCATATAATACAATGAAATTGTTGTCTCTAATGAATATTCAAATCATGGGTTAAAATTATGTCCCCAAACAAATTTTGACCCACAACCTGTACATTTGCTATTTCAGAAATTGCTGTTTAAAAAGAAACACTACTATGTCTCTGTTTTGCTTTGATTAAATCCTCACGTGGTTATGTTAAAATAATTGTTGTTAATTTTGTTGGTGTTTTGTTTTCCATGTATAAACATATAAACAAAATGTGTGAGGTGACATGGTGTTCATTCGTGGGTCTAAGGCATCCACAGAAGAAAGACAGGATAGAGAAAATGAAAGACATTTGCCAAAAATGCATATAGGCGCAAAAGTCCTGCATGACATTCTAATCATCATACTGTTTTGATTTTTGATTTTTGATTTTTTTTTTTTTTTTTTTTTTGGGGGGGGGGGGCGGCAGCTTGGGGGCAGTTGTCCCCCCCCCCCGATACAATTCAAACGTGGTTTATTTCTAATTCAATACCAGTGATTAGAAATGCTGCTGAAATGACATGATTTTCCGGTTCGTTTTTCTTTCTGCGATCCCAAAAGTTTTTTGCTCATTACACCATGCACTGCCCAACATCTTAAAACAGATTTGTACCAACATTTCTTTAAATTTTAATAGTACTTAAATTGAACAGGTACGTAGTATAGTAACAAATTAACCCGTGTATATGCATATGTTCAAGGTAAATACATACATGCATGATTATAGAGTTCGGATATTCTCAATCAACCTGAACATGATGAATATTAATGCTAGGTTCGTCTTATGTTTGCGTACATCGCTTTCGCTTCTGGATGTAAATCTGGTACCCAATTTCGCATTTCGTTATGCTCTACATTATTCTGTCGGTTGTTACCATTCCCATCATTCGTATCAACATAGATATTTCGCTGCGCACCGTTAGCCGGCTGGTCTGAACCACCAGCTGAACCACGAGTTGACGAGGTGTCACTTTTTGGTTTGCCGACATCGCGTATCATCGATCGTTCGTAACCTGCTGGAACGCCCACGCTTTCATTTGAAACACACGAGTCTTGACGGAGTACTTGTGCCATGTAGGTATGGTCGGATCTGACTGACGCTGGAGACATGTCACCAGGCTCTCGAGGCTTCTCATACAAGTCATCCTCATGTTTTATCTCCTGGTATATGTCATCGTTCGGTGATGATGGTATAGTGGAATATGGAGGTGAAGGATCGAACGCAGATGTTGTTGGTTGACGCTGTAATGTATCTGCATATCGATCATCGCTGGCTGATTTCTTCTTCCTGTTCCTTCTGCGAATGACTGCGACAGTTACGACCACTACGACTAGTATAATGAAGAAAGCAACAACAGCGATGCTGATCACCAACGTTGAATTATTGCCACCCTCTAGTGGTTCACTCTGCTGAGAAGTTATAGTTGTGCTAGATTGAAGATGTGGATCAGTCCTGAATATAGGCTCATTTCCTCCCAACAAAACATTCACAATGTTTCGGATGATCAAAGTTCCTGCCGCATTTGTACCAGTACAACTGTAGGTTCCAGCATCTTCCTTTCTGATTCGTATGATAGTCAGAGTGCTTTCTGAGTCAACGATGAAAGGGATCTGATTGGTATTGGGAAACAGCTCGGTGTGATCAGGTGTTAGCCAATGGAGATCAGGTGATGGATCTCCTGTAATGCTGCATTCTATTACGAAGTTTTCACCTTCATTGGCCGAGTGCGTCATTGTTTCATTGAGTTCAGTCTGAGGCATACAGGCGTACTCACTTTCATCAATGTCAATGATTCGCTGACCAATCAGGCGATTTGGTGATACACAATCTGGTTGAGGGTCACCAGGTGTGTTGCCTGTATACGACGTCGTCAACCAAGTATGCAACCAACGTAGATCACAGTCGCAATCCCAAGGATTATCGGCGATATCAATGTTGACACCACTAGGAAGAGAATCAAATACGTGGTCTGGCAAAGTAGTAATGTTGTTGGAAGAGAGGTACAGATCTTCGAGTCGACTGAGTCCTATGAACGCACCTTCCTCCACTGTAGACAAATTCGAGTACCCTATATACAAGAAGACGAGATTGGTGTTACCTACAAACATGTTTGAGGATAACCTAATTATACCAGAGTCATCCATGTGTAGTTCTTCGAGACGCTGAAGGTGTTTAAGTACGGTAAAATTATTACAAGTTAGTGGATTCATGGATAGTTTAAGGACTTTTAAAGCTCTGAGTACTGCAAGAGACCCAGGAAGACAATGCAAAGAATTCTGACTAACCTCTAACGTGATTAGAATAGGAACAGAAGCGAAAATGATTTCACTACCGAAGAGGAGGTCCCCATTCTGAGTAACGTTGTTCATCTTGAGGGTGACCAGGCTAGTCATTCCATCAAAGAGATTGGAACGAATCGCTTCGAAAACAAAATTTGAAATATCAAGGAGACGCAGGTTTGTGAGGCCATTAAAGATTCCCTCAGGCAAGGAATGCAACGGATTTCCATCTATTTCTAACTCGTTTAATTTCACCAAACCGTTGAAGGTGTCATTTTCGAAGGACTGTAACAAGTTATTGTCCAAGCTCAGCTCGACTAGCTTTTGCGTGTTTCGGAATGTTTGGCTGTGAATGAATCGGATCCTGTTATATTTCAGATTAAGTACCTCAAGGTCTTGTTGATATGCAAAAGCATTAGTATCGATGAACGATATCATGTTATTGTAAAGCGTGAGTTGTTTCAGATTTACCATCCGTGAGAAGTCAGTTGAACTAATATTTTCAATGCGGTTAAACTCAAGTCGAAGAATCTGTGTGTCTGAAGGAAGATTGCTGGGAATTGATGTGAGGTCGCTGAGGTCGCAGCGAATCTCCTTACGACTATCGTAGCTACTGCAATCACATATACCCGGACATTGTGAAGATACAATGTAAGCCGTACACAGGATGACAGTCACAATCAGCATCGGTCTCTGAGCCATCGTTGCTCGTTGATTGCAGACGAGATCTTTCGTAATCTGTTTGAGAAGCAATGAAAGAAAATAAACGAATTAATATTTTGAACCTTCTCTCCCTTGGAAAAGAATAGTCAGACCATTACACCCGCCTGCAATGTATGATGCTTAAACAGTATCTTGGATCGTGTAAAGAGAGAATCAAATATTGAAATCATCCCTAATAATGTAATCACAATGTAGGGGTACATACGAATGTAAAATTGTCGCTTTCAAGTTTCCTTTCGTAGGTGCCCCTTTTTTCCAAAAAGTGTCTTCCCCTGAATATATTGATTACTTATATGAATTCGACGAAACATTGCTGTAGCTATCAGGCGCGGATCCAGGGGGGGGGGGGGAGGGGGGTGGCAAGCGGGCCTTGGCCACCCCCTCCCCCTGCCCCCCCCCCCCCCCCCCAACAAAAAAGGGAAAAAAAGAAAAGAAATTGTGACCAGAAATATACTCTTATTTTTGCTCGAGGGGTGTTGAGCGAAATATCGGCCGGCGTGATTTTAAAATTTCCGGGGGCAAACATGAACAAGAAAATGAGTGATCACTTAAGTCATGCGTAACTTTACGAACAGCTTCATGAAACACCCCCAGGTCTGTTAAAAAAAAACATCCATGCAATATCATAATGCCCTCCGAAAGGTGAAGAAAGAGAAATATTATATAAAAGTAACCACCTATACTAAATACTTACATGTTAAATGTTCGACTATGAGAACAGATCACTGCTGGAAATTACCAGTACATCCAAAGTGCAACCATCAATGGCGAGATAACTATTGATACACAATTTGTTCCGCCTCTGTCAAAAGTAGAGAGAGTCCCTCATGCTCAAGCTTCTCCTTCCCGTTTGTTCCAATTTATATAAAGGATGCGGTACCGCACATCTTCATTTGTACATGTACTGGGTCAGACGCGCGCGCTTCACTGCTCTATAACAACACGTACAGTGCGATGCTGATGTTATTACTATTGGGAAAATAATTCCCTGACATGAATTATGAATCTATCTATTTATAGGTTTTAATAATTAAACATATGATTTATAGTCAGATCGAAAATGTATGATTTTGAAATCGAAAGTTATTGAACCGATACAAAATAACAAACTTCGAAACTTGCTTTCCAAGAAATTCAATATTTTTTTAACGACCTAGACTCTTGGATGTCAAGAGCTTAGTTTGTTACAAAATATTAAATTTCTAGGAATGCAAGTTTCGAAGTTTGTTATTGTGTATTACTCCAATATCTTTTGATTTCAAATTCATTACTGTCGATCTGACCAGGGATATGTCCCTGATCTGACTATAAATCTTACAAAAACCACCAAGTAGTGAACGATTATTATGTGCTTGTATTACATTGTCCAGTATTTTATCTTCGACCAGTATTTTATCTGTCATGGTTTCATTGTATGATTAGGTAGATATGTTTCGTGAATGGATATTCTTTTCTATTAATATGTATCCTCAATAGTTGTAAACTTATACATTTCAGCTTTTTAGATGCAGCATGTGCATCATTGTACTCTATGTTTGATTGAAATAAGACCTTTAATTGAATGTATATATATGTTAGGGTTCTGCCTCGAAAGGCCAATGGCCTTTGCGGTTCCCTTCCACATTTTCTTTTTAATGTAATGTATTGTTTATATATATATATATATATACGTAATATGCTTTTTTCATATTATTTATGTTATTGATGGTATGTTTTGATGGAATGTAGAAATAAAGTTTAAATTAAGTATAGCAGAGAATGTATGTTTTCAAAAAGTCAATAAGAATTGTCAATTTATGTCGTTGAAATGAAATGATAATTTTGAAATGTTTCATGAGTTCCAATTCGAAGATTTTAAAGCCTATCTGCACTCATTTGGTCTGGAGGGATTAGACCTCACTACATGGTCACTGGCAGATGGTTATTTCATCACATCAGCTCCCAATTAACTTTAGAAAAGGGGACCATGGGATCAACGGGCACCGCTTAAGCATTGTAAGGGATCAAAGCAACCAAGAGGTAGAGATGTGTGGCAGGTTGCACCCCCTCCCTTCCAAGTTATTAACTTTTTCAAGTCACCCCAATAAAGATAACATTTTTAGAGAATATGGGACCTATGTGGGTCCCACATGGGCTTGCTACCCAGGTTATTATCCTCTTCAGCATATAGGCAGGATTTGAATTTAGGGGGGCGGTAGTGAGCACCTCCTGGGGGTGGGTGCAGGGAGGGGGAGTTTCCCCCCTTCCCGCGCGAAGCGCGGCAGCTCTGACGTTTCATTAAATTATTAATGAAAGAAGACGATTCGTTGTACCATTCTCGACTCTTAATCCTTGTCTGAATTCAGTTTTCCCCCCCCCCCTTCCCGCGCGAAGCGCGGAAGCTTTGACGTTTCATTAAATTATGAGAGAAAGAAGACGATTCGTTGTACCATTCTCGACTCTTAATCCTTGCTGAATTCCCCCCCTCCTTCTCGCGCGATGCGTGGAAGCTTTGACGTTTCATTAAATTATTAGAGAAAGAAGACGATTCGTTGTACCGTTCTCGACTCTTAATCCTTTTTCTTCCTACGTCCTCTTCCTTTCTTCTTTCTCTCTCTTTTTTGATTTTTGGGGTCGGCGCTTTTTTTTGGGGGGGGGGCGACCGCCCCACCACCCCCTGGCTTCGCGCCTGTATCCTCTCTGTCTCTCATTATCTCTCTCTCTCACTCTCTTCTTTTTTTGAACTTTTGCGCTTCGCGCTTAACATTTACTAAGCTCGTTGCTTTTTAACGCTGCGGCTGTGTATTTGGCGCACTGCATTTTTATGATGCTGTTGATTGAATAAATTGAATAAATTCATACATTCCTGATGAAGCCGTATGAGCGAGAATTCAATTCATTCTTGTCTCATATACGGACGTCTCATTTACTTCGTTATCTATTTATATATGTATGCATTATGAAAATTTGTAAACAGATTGTCATCTTACGAATTTTTTTTTTGTTTTTTTTTGTTTTTTTTTGTTGGGGGGGATGATTGTACAGGCCATCCCATCCACCAGAAATATTGGGGGGGGGGATATATCCCCCCGGGATCGACACCCATGATCATATTCATAACATCCTTTACCCTACCACAGGGCCAAATCAATGCTCACTGCCATCAAAACCCTGTTTTTCCTTACGCGCAATGATACTGATGAGGGTTCCTTGCACAGCTAATCAGAACTATTATTGTTATCATTATTATCAATATCAAATGCCAACACTTGTCAACGTTTCTTATTTTCTCCTCTTATAAGTGTTCGTGTCTGTATATAATACTTTCGACGGAACACTTTTAAATAGTCAATACTTGTTTTTATAGAAAAGAATAATAAATATCAGCCGACAGGTTTAGGGTGAAAAATTACGTTATCTCTCGCTCTCTTTGTCTCTCTCTCTCTCTCTCTCTCCCTCTCTCTCTCTCTTTCTTTCACTCTCTCTTTCACTCTTTCTATTCTCTCCCTTCCTCTCTCCCCTCTCTCTATTATTCTTTCTTTCGCTCTCTTTCTCTCTCTATCATTATCCTTCATCTCTCTTCCCATCTTTTCAGCATGCTCAAGCTCCACCTCTCTCTGTCTCTGTCTCTCTCTCTTCCTCTCTCCCTCACTCTCTCTGTCTCCCTCTTCCTCTATCCTGTATCTTTCCTTTCAAGTTTCAGGTTTCAAGTTTTCAAGTTTATTTATTTCACTTTATCAAAGATAACATAATTGAACATAATGAATAATGGTAATTATTATAACTAAACATACATTATAGAAAACATAATGTACATGATAATAGTTATAACAGAGAATAAATTCATATAAATCAATCAATAAAGTAGGGGATCTACTAAAAATCAAAGCTTGTATTATGTAGTTCCCGGTTCATAGGTTTATATATAAATTAGGGGATGTAAATTTAACATATTTACAAAAGCATATGATTACACAAGGGTTATCTTAAGTGACACATTTTACTAAACATATCGTTAAAAACCTTTAGTTACATGACATTATGAATATACATATTTTATATTACATCGAACCAAATGATATAAGAAAACGGTTTTTATTGTGACAGTTATCGAACAAGTATAAATAACATTTTTACAATTTTAATTGTCTGCTTTTGGGTACCTCAATTCAGAGAAAGTATATGTGTGTAATTTGTTAAGATTTGAAGCTGTTTTTCCGGGGTATGTGAAAAGCTGATACTGCCTTGGTATATTGTGAAGCATAGAGGGAATTCCCTCTTTGTTATTGTGAAATAACTTCATTGACGGGGGTTTCCCTTTAATGTAGGTCAACCTTAGCGATCGTCCAGGCCAGTATGTAAACATAGTGAACGGCGTATTCCCCGCAGTTGACAGGAAATAACTTGAAAGGAAATTTCTTAACGATGCCTTTTTTCGGAGAGACTTCCCTAATGCTAAGAATTCTAAAACTTTATTTCCTTTCTACTTTCGAAACAATTATCATAATTTCATATTTTGCCCCCTATATGATTTTACAAACGTGCGCCACCAACATGATATTTTATTGTTTGCTCTAGAAACTATTGAAGCATAGGCCTATAATTCCAGGCCCCCTGGCCAAAAACAGGTTTAAAAAAAGTAACGTTAATATAACCTTTCAAAAGAATGCCCCCCCCCCCCTATGGCCCCAAATAATTTAGTTTTTTTAATTTTTAACAAAGTTGAATGAATTGACTTTTGCATAAACAATCATTTTCAACAATTCAGTTTCCATCTATAATTCTACCATATTAACATTTGCATTCATGTTTGGGGGATTTCTGAAATGTCAATATAAACGTTTCAGTTGTTTTTAAACATATACAGCATTTATATTATTTTAAACTTGTAATTAACTGAAAATGTGAACTCTAAAAAACACTTGTTACATTTTTATTCTGGAATTTCTACCCAAATTGATGAAATGTTCAATTACCAAGTCCACATAACTAAAAAGAAACACATTTCTGAGTTATGAAATAGAACAAAATCTAGTCATCTGAATCTGATGTTACGTCCAAAGCTATTGTCTCAAACTCTCTTAAACCATTTTGATAATTCCTTCCCTTTTTCCTCTCTTATTTTATTATTTTCTTTAAAGCAAAGAATATATAATACTAATGATTAAATGTAGCCCTACTTATTGAGTTTATGAAATGCAAATATTTGTAAAACATTGCTGAATTCACATCATATTAAATACATGAATGATAATTACATCAAAATATACTGTTACAATACTTTTAACATATTAACCAAATATCAACTACTGCCATATTTTCAGCATAGTAAAATAATTATTAGTCGAGTACAGTGTTTTAAGTATAATGGGCTAATATACATTCAATGCAATCACTTTCAGCAGTTGCATAAACTTTTAAACACATTGAAAACAAATACTAAATTATTATGTCCTTTGCTTTATAATTGGACACATAATGTTATTTTAATAAAATACGCACACACAGGGGCGTACGCAGGATTTTTTCAAGGGGGGGGTTTTAAAATATTTTGCTCCCGAAAATTTGAAAATCGCGCCGGCCGAAAATTCGCTCAGTAAGCGGACACTTTTTTTAAAAAAATCGCAACGACTCAGCCGGCCAAAAAGTCGCTCAGTGGGGGGGGGGGGGGGGGGGGGGGGGTAAGCGGACACTATTTTTTTTTTTTTTTTTTTTTTTTTTTGGAGGCCAAAAAAAATCGCAACGACTCAGCCGGCCAAAAAGGGGGGGGGGGGGGGGCGCACACTTTTTTTTTTTTTTTTGGTCTCAAAATTTCAAAATTTGACATTTATTTTCGTTGGGGGGGGGGGGGTAAGGTCACCTTATTTAGGTTAGCCGTGGGTAAATTTTTTTTTTTTTATAATAAATAAAAAAAAAAAAAAAAAAAGCCTAAAGGGGGGGGGGGGGTGTTTAGGTTTTTTAGGGGGGTTTACATACATTCATATACCAAAGGGGGGGTTTGAACCCCCAAACCCCCCCCCCCCCCTGCGTACGCCCCTGCGCACACATCATTATCAGCAATGTCTCATGACGAACACGCGAGGAGGTTAGACTAAGTCATTGTTCAAACTTCGAACTATGGTTATTTTTTTCCCAGATTATGATTTGAAAACCTCATTTATTTTCTCTTTTAGAAGATAGCAGATGAATTCCATCTTTTTTTCTCTCGCTTCCATATAATAATAGTAATAAACGTTTACACCATTTAGTCATTCTTGAACTGATTTGCTAAAACTCTGCAAAGTTAGCTTTTCCCTATAAAGCGCTTTGCCAGTTTTAACATACCGAAGCGTTTAAAGTATTACTATTACCCGGGTCGTTGGCTACAACTACTATTCCACACAATAAGTAGCACATTCTCCACTCCCTGGGTAGCATTCCAACTATCCGCCATTCGACCTTCGTATATCCTACCGGCTACCCATTTAACCCCTGGGTGGAGAGAATGGTGTTTGTGTCCGTGCGCGTGCGCGCGTGTGTGTGTATTGGGTTTTTACAGACGTGTATCAATCAGATATGATTATTCACGTCTGGTGACTGACCTAGCTTTTAAGCGTCATCATCCGAAAGACGTGACTCGGTTTCGAACCGGCGTCTTCGGTCGAATCAGTTTGTAACTTCCATTGTACGCTGAATTACAGGCGAACGCCACATCGCCCAGAAGCAATGCAGATCAAATGTCTTGCTCAAGGACATAACTGCCGTCTCGGGCTCTAACCAACGACCTTTCCATTCCCAGTCAAGAGATTAAACCACTCGACTACGATACCTCTTCCAAACAAACGTTACATTAACTTTAGATTACAGAGAAGGACAGATTGGTTAAATCTACAAAACAATTTTGAAAGTTCAAAAGTAAAATCTTCTGATACGCAATACAAAATATTTATCTTCAAAATATTCAACTGCCTTCGTCACCAATGTGACCTAAATCGACCTTTACCGTTGGTCAAAATCCAGTACAAAATATATCCATCAACATTATCATATTGAGTAATTATAAATCGCATTTGAACATGTATATAGAAAATGAACTATATAAATACACTATTTTAAGTAGTATAGAGCCACTCATCCTCTCCAAGCGCTATAGTTCTCCTTATAACTACATGCTAAGAAAGATAATAAACAGTCCTTTTCAGGACTACCACACCCCCAAGAAATATTACCGAGTCAGAGTCCTTTTCAGGACTCCTCAACCCTCTCTTTCTCTCTCTCTCTCACATGGTGCACCCGCAAACCTACTGTATAATACATCACCATGCAAGCCGACACTTACAAGCAGCATCTAAGTATAGAAACAGAAGTAGTATTAGTAATAGTTACATGAAACACAGATGTACATCGCATTTTAAAATTAAAAGTGCCTTTGAAAATATCCGGACACTTTAGTGGCTGTAGACATGTACCGAAACACCACAATCCAGATGTGTCAACCATTATCATATAGTAATCATTTTTGCAGAATTATTTAAAGGGGAAAATTAATTTTTGTAACACTCCAAATGTACTCCTCGTTGCCTTCGAATTCACCACTTTCAGTGACCATCTACATTCTGGTTTAAAGGGGAAGTCCACCCTGATAATAAGTTGGTTTCAAGAAGATTTTTTTTTTTTTGTTAATGCAGAGCAAATAGGAGGGGAGCTCGCAAGATACGTCACAGTTCTGAGTTGCCAATTTGTGTTTGATTGATTGCGACTTCATAACTTTGTTATTTTAATTGGGATTTGCTCAAACTGACTTGCTCTTCTCATTTGTCTACTTATTAAGTTAATATAAGGGTGGACTTCCCCTATAATAGTAGCACGGTTGTATACTTTATTCCTAATTGGCCTTAGAGTGATGTACTGACTGCCTGTCGTTGCAGTACGTTCCATGTGCTCCGAAATCGAATGGAAATCCAACGTGCTTCCTTACATTACATCATACAATATGGCTTTCAAATAAATTGGAATCCCTTTCTCACATTTTTTTTACATCAACTCTTAATAGGGACCTTTAATTCTTTCACCATGAAGTTTTGCGCATGATGGAGAAGTAGTTCCTTTCCCTTCTTCTAGCAAATGCTTTACCAAATTGCCGAGCATTTTCCGTGCATCTTGTCCTGTTGTTTCCCACAGTAGCTGTACTATCCTGTAGCGTTTCAACATCTTTGGTGGTGACTTTGACGTTTGTTAATCTCTGACTTTTGTCCCTTTAGGTATACATGTTTCTCTGCATGAACCAGCTCTCCTTCGTGGCATCAGGAATCCCAGAATCCTGCCTGGAGGGTTCTCCTGCTCTATATGCAAGCACATTACTCATTCCAAATCAGACAATCTATCATGGAGAATTAAAATACATACACAACGCAGCATCCGTGTGTATTGTGTCTCAATTCGCTTACACCACACTTGGTGAAATATCTAGTTATCGTGTGTACGAATCTCGATATCGTAAGCAGCGAAACTCGATGTCCCACTGGGAAATTCCTCGAGCTTATCTTCGTGTCTCGGAGAGCATTCGGGTGAGGGAGATTTGTGATGATAAGCTTTTCATACGAGTAGAGTTTATTGAAGTTCGCCGTATATTGTTGATCATTTTAGACTTAATCGTCGCTCCATCGTAATATAAAATCTGCTATAGGTTATCAAATACAGCTAATATTGGGTAAACATCCACTACAAACATGTGTTCAAAATCTCTATGACAAAATGAAAGTAGATTTTTTTTTGTCGTTAAAGATCTTGGTTTCACCTGTAATCGTGAAATCGTATGACAACAAAACTATGGCGCTATACTTTAATCGTTTAGAATGTTGATCGACTCACCCTTTAATTTAGAAACTTTAGCACAATAAACACTTCAATAAATAAACGAAGTTATTCATGTATAAATAGATAAATAAATAAATGAATAGAAAAGATTAGATAAAACAATAAATCAATTTAATGATAACTTGCATATGGTTCAAGTGTTGATACCAAGTACTTCGAATCTCATAGACGCATGACTAAGTAATGTTACAGGATGGAACTTGACGTACCGTGCGGTTACTGGCTCAGGAAACAGTATGGTCACATGTGTGTCAAAATCGAAATTTCCTGCATATGTCTGAAAAAGAACGAAAGCAATGAACTATGTTTATTTTTACCAATGATAATAGTAATGCTGATAATAACAGTAATAATAATAATTATAATAATAAATATTGTTTTGTATTAACCAAGAAAAGCCTCATTAGTATCACTGCTGCTTTTCCCAAGGGCCCTGCAATTTATATCACTCCCGGAAACTTCCAGGTACCAATTTACACTTGGGTGGTGAATGGCAAACGTTGATTAATTGTCTTGTCTCGAATCCCTTGGTATATCTCTGCAATGAGAAGCGCAATATGGCACAGAGGTTTCATCGCCAAGGCCATAAATAACTTTTTTTTTGTATTTTGAAATACATTTTAAAGATCCTTTAGTCTTGCATACTAGGAAACTCATCATTTTGGATGTGTACATTTATGTAGATATGATAAATAATTATTTGCAAAAACAATAAAGAAGTTTAACAAAATATAGGTATATAAGTAATAAAAAAGACCATGAATAAGAAAGTAAGATAAAATAAGCATTTTCTAGAAGCGCGAAATGAAACTCACTTTTCGTACCCCACACTGCTCTTCCAGAGCAAAGGTCCAATTTGTATTGTCCCTTGAGTAGGAGATTTGGAATGACGTAACCCTTTGGTCGTGTCCAATCCGTCCCTGTATGATAACACCAGTTACCAAAGTCTCCTCGCCGAGATCGACCTTTGTGTGATTTTAATGATGAAAAAATAAATATATTATTATATCCAGTGGCAGATTATCTTGCATTCGTTAAACCTAATAAGGCCGGGGGGGAGGGGTCAAACAGTTACAAGGTCACGTGACCGTTTGTCTTTGCATGTCAGCCCCAAAATCGCTAATGTTTGTGATTTGTGTACAAAACATATGGAAATGTCATTTTTCCTTAAAATAGATCAAACATTGGTTATTGGGTCTTGTTTAGAGTTAAGGTGGTTGTTTCGGGAGTCAAAATAGCTGAATTGTAGTAAGAAATGAAGAAAAAAACAATGAAATACATAAGTTAAAAAAACAATGAAATACATAAGAAATTATCAAAACAAGAGATAACATAAGGAATAAGCTGGCTCTTCCAAATTTATATGTCGTAATATTATTCCAAATGGTCTAATGAATATAGGTGGTGAAAAAGAATACCTAAATATGAATAATATATGATTTATGGGTAAAAATGTTATTTTATGACCTTATTTGCATAAATTACCATAAATATGCAAATGAGTGAATTTTTCAAAAAAATTGAAATTATCATATTATTCTATACAATTTACTTGACATGCGTGCACATTTTCGCGGAGATTGGCTGTTTCACGGCCGAGATCTTAAGGGGGGGCCATAATGCCCCCCCCCCCCCCGGCCGTACTAAGACCTCAAATAGCACGGCCTTTTTAGGGTTAAATATTTAGGGTTTATTAGCCAAATGATGAATACATTAACATACATGAATAAATCAAGTGAAGGCCACTTCACTCAATAATATAATGCGCATGTTCGAAGCTGATCTGCGTGTGTTCGTTCTTGTTACGTGAAGAGTATATACGAATATAGGAAGCATCAAACGAAAAATGAATAATTCTTGATCTTCGGGCGGAAAGCGTGTTCAAATGTCTATAATCAAACATGGAAGACATGAAGAAAAAAATAATTAATTTACAGTATGTTACTCTTTATTTTTTTCTTTATTTTATTCATACTTCAAATCAGTTAGCCATCAGAAAGCCAGGTAAACCCTTTTCAGTTTCTTCTGCTAATCTTCAAAGGGCTATACATCCTAAAACGAAGAGAAGGATCTTTATACAGTCTAGCTGTACACAAATTATTTATTGATATGGGTACACTTTAATTCAAATGAGTCAACTCGCATTTAGACATACTAGAGCAAATTACCTTAACCCACTTATTGTTGTCGTAAGAGGCGGCGACCCATGCACCGACGGATACTCCTGCAACGGGAACTTCATTCAGCCTTCCTCTGTAAGCTTCATGACCGGAACCCCAGAACGATGACGAGGTCAGACTAGAGTCTAGTATCCGACCATCTTCAACGCCAAGCCCCTCACCGAGGACAGATGGAGTGCAACCAAGTTTAGTATCGAGGTTCAGCGACGCTGCAAAAAAAAAAAAACAGACGCAAATACCTAACTGACCTTGTAATTAACTTTCTTATATTTCCTACTAATTTGCAAGGCAAGATTGTCCTTTCAATATATTTTTCCGGAAAGTTACCCTGTCAACAAACCATATGACGTATTAATAAAACAAACGAGCAAGAAATACAAAAAAACCACAACAACAACAAATGCAGAAGGAACATAAAGGAGGAGAAAAATCTTAGTTAATCAATAATGATCATCATTATGAAAATACAGGTATGTTGATTTTTCACTTATTATATCCTTAAACTGCTGGCGAACAGAGCAACAAGACCAAGCTCTGTAATTATTAGGATCTCTGTCCAGTAGTGCCGTGTTTGTGCCATCGAACTGGATCGACCAAATCAATTGATTCATAATATATATATGCAATATTTGTTCCCGTAACATGAGAGTAATTTTAATAGTTTCATACTATTGATTAAATGTAATGTTAACTGTTATTGTATAATTGTTTTAAATGGGGGCACGCTACAAGAGTCCTATCTCGCACCCCGGGGCAACGTGTCTGACACGGCCGGTTGTAGCAACTAATCCGAAGATCAAGATTACATTAATCTTGATCTAAGGAGACACGAACGAACGAACGTGTTAATAAAACATCTGCCATGAGTACACATGAGTTATTTTTTTCGCAATATTTTCCTGTTTTGCTTGAGCATGAGTGTGAGAGGATGATTATTCAATCAAGTAAATATTCATGTTACAACAGATGGGTGCCGGCCTGTCCGGGAAGCGTTATTTTTTTCTGCGGCACAGAGTGGGGCTTTTTTTACAAAGGGGTCTTGATTCACAGACTAATAGTGCGTACTTGTAGTAGAGGTCTGTTTTTAATAGTGTTACATGTAATCCCGCCCCCCACTCCGAGAACGGACGGACCCCATGCGTGTTACCAAAATGTCCTTTTCGTAACAAAAGAAAAAGGTCGACCCATATTGACTTTACACACCGGACTTTTGCTGAAAGGGGGGGGGGGTGCTGAAAAAGGCTCGTATAACAAAAGAAAAAGGTCGACCCGTATTGACTTTACACACCGGACTTTTGCTGAAAAGGGGGGGGGGGGGTCGCTTGGAACACGCATATGCGTACCCT
The DNA here is from genome assembly GCA_035222895.1 of Strongylocentrotus droebachiensis. NCBI lineage: Eukaryota > Metazoa > Echinodermata > Echinoidea > Camarodonta > Strongylocentrotidae > Strongylocentrotus > Strongylocentrotus droebachiensis. The sequence continues at coordinate 24,404 of JAVYIG010013071.1, read as the reverse complement.
AAATAACACTGAGTGGGGAGGGGGGTGGGGGGGGGGCATGTTATCCACTACCGTATGGAAAATCATAACATCAACAATTAAAATGAAATTGGAAATCTGAAGAGGAGGCAGCACGTCAATATGGAGAACATCACAATAATTAGTCAATAAAACTTAACTAACTTAAACGAAGAGGAATGTTATCTAAACACATAGTTCGCGATGGATATTCAAACTTCTTCGCAGCGCTAATGCGCTAGCGAACATGACTAGTCTCACGTACGTGCAGACACTATTCAGAAGGGAAAGAACGTACTTCCCATAGGCTCAACACGCACCATGCCCCAATCTGTGCCGCATAAAAAAATAACGCGTCCGTCCGGGAGTTCACCCCGCAACATTTCGTAACCCAAACAAGAATTCCTAATTGAGGCAAAACCCCGGGAAAAGATAATAATTAATACTTAAGAGTTTTGTTAATGGTGATTGCATTCGCAAAATTTAATTTCAATTCTTTGTTATGCCAATAATGATGCTTTTGTGATTATGTAAGTTTGATTTGTAGTATTGTATCTTTCAATGTAAACCATGTACAAAATAAATCTTCTGATGAGGCATACGAAAAAGAAATTCTTAAAAGTTACCTTTTGGCAATTGCTGATGAAATTGAATTAATCTTCACAAACGCGCTTGACAGAATGTGATCAAATTATCACCGTATTCGCTGAAATCAACAAAACGGTGTCATATTCCTCACGGTAACCCACTGCATTGTGTCTTGAAAAATTACGTCGAGAATTGGCTATAACATAACATTATGACAGAAACTTTCCGGAGTCAATTGTAAAAGGTTGGCTTTGTAGAACAAAACAATTGGTAATACTTTGGGGTTTCAGAATGAGGTGCCGTGGTTGAGTGGTTAAGTCGCCGGACTGTCGATCACAAGGTCCGCGGTTCGAGAACCGCCGCGGCACTAATGTCCTTTGGCAAGACATTGATCTACATTTGTCACATTCAACCCAGGTGATGTAAATGGGTACCTGGCAGGAATTAATTCTTTGAAATGCTAGAGCACCGTAATGGCCGCACAGCTCAAGCCAGGATAATAATCTCCAAATTTGGAAGCGCTTTGGGATCATAAAAGGCGCTATATCAAATCTGAGTATCATTATTAGTAGTATTATTATTATTGTAACGAACCAGTTCGCCACAATTTTAGTTATCTTGCAGAAAACGCAGAGGGCGCAGTAAGCTTTTGGGGCGTAGGGGCTCAGAGCGCGATTACGGACGCACCATGCGTAAAGCAGCTCTCGGAGGCTATAAATAGCGGTATTGAGCAGAGATTTCGTCACCTCGACGCTGGCTCTCGTCTTGGTCAGATAGCGAACTCTCCGCTTTGCTCCAACTGAGCTAAACTAAGGAAAAGGATTGGAAGCGAGAAATAGAGTTCCTACAAAAGGCAATCCCTGCCTTTACTACTTGTTGAGATTAATCCAGGTAATTGGTGTCGGTGTTAACTATGATAACGTTTGGAGAAGTTGACTTATGTTTGTATTAATAAAGTATACAGTTAAACAATCCATCGTTTCATAACGTGTAATTAGTTGAGTCTCCATAGAATGATGTAATATAACCCTCTCATAGAGAATACACGTCCAGCTATCCAAAGCACCTCTCATCTCCACACCCCTATACTTTGGGAAAACGGAGCCACGTCCGGGCCTCTAAACTACAAGCCAAATAGAAACCGCTCGCATTATTCAGGATGGCAACTTCTTCGTCAGATGACGGTGATAGAGGCAAGGGACAGGCCAGCCCTCCAGCATCCAGGACCCGTTCTAGGATGGAGGGCCGTAACATTGTCATCAAAATGTGAAGAAGAAAAAACGCACACAGAAATGGGTAAATGGGACTGCACACAAGTGTTTCGTCCAAAGTTTCCAAGTTTTAACCATTTCTCGTAAGATGATGAGAGCATTTTAAGAGCAATGCAGTTCAGGGGACAATAATTCTACTATAATATTCTCCCCCACTGACTTACAAAGAGAAGGAAAGATCACAATTATATATTTTTGTCAGCACCTACCGATATATATACACATTCTCTTTCAGTAATAATCCTACTTTCCATCAATTAGAGGTCACTTTGGCATTTTTACTTATCAATAGTCATACTCTACACTTACCCATGGCATCAGTTAGAGGTCCATACCCATATAGTTCCATCCTCAAAGAAAGATGACCGTGATTGGTCTTTGGATTGATCCGGAAAGAGCGTCCAACTATCGGCCTAGCAAGCGTGTGAGTTACATGGCTATCACGGTCATAATTTCCCGGAAATATCTATAAAAAAACATGTTTAATGAGAATGATATTTAGTCGTTAGTTCATATCCCTATACGGCCCGTATATTAATACAATGCTGACTACACATATTTTGGTTATGATCAAGAAGAGCCAGTAATGATTACCATGGCAATCGGTATCCTTTTCTCGTTTTTTTCTTCTTCTCATGGCACGTCCATAATTATGTCAGTATCCTAGTGAACAGTGTTGTCTAAAACAGTGAAGAGCTACCCGAGCTCCAGCGCCCGGGGTCGTCGGAACCTCCCTATCTACATGGCTTGATCAACTTTTTCGTCAAAAAAGTTCTAATTCTACTTTCTCATAATTCATTTTGAAAAATCCTTATTGGTTTGACAGATATACAAAGGCATTATCATGTATATAACTAGTTTGACTCTTCTTCTACCATTATAATTTTTTGTCACCTATTATACATAAAACGAAAAAAAGAAATAACTTTTCCCTCGCTCTTGTTTCCCAGTTTTAGAACTAAAAATAAAATATGGCAATATGTAAACTTATTCATTTAAAAAAAAAACATGTTAAGTTAATATTTTTTTCTCTCCAGGAAAGCTGCGGTATAACATTTTGTGCATGATATCGATAATAAATAATAATAAATAATATTTAATTTGTATATAGCGCTTAATACAAATGTCTCTAAGCGATAATGGAATATGAAGGATTTTTTTCCTTCTTTCTATACCCTTTTTTGTTTGTTTTGTTTTTTTCGTCAACCCTGGCACAAAGAAGTTGTAATATAACGATCAATTTTCCATAGTCTCATGGAGTTTTTACGAGGTTGCACTTTTTATTTTTGAACAAGAGAACTGATTAATTTTTTGTTTTAATGTAAATGAGGAAACCGCAGTTTTGCATTTACCTCAACTGATCCAGAGTAAACGTTCAAATAATCAGTCCAATCCGTGTTGTCAAAACTAGAAGAAAAAGTGTATGACGTCACCCATTGATCAGCGTCATTTCTACCCTGAGTCGTTATGGCCGTTACGATATAACTGGAATCGAATTGGACCTGCATCCATTGGTATTGGTCGGGCGGGTTTGCGATCCAGGTGCTCTCATGGTTCAGGCGGCCAAAACGGCTGCAGTAGGACGCCAAGTAGCAGGATGATTCGGAGAAAGCTGAATCGGGAAGAGCACCACTTTCAAGGCCGAGAGGTTGACCAGATGTATGACACGTGTTTACTGTTAGAAATAAAGTCAAGAAATTATACAAGCATATTACAGAGTAAAACGACAGAGGCATAGGAGTGCAAATAAAACACGAGAGTGGAAATCATTTTTCACACCATAGCATTAAAGTCATAAAGCCGTCAGTATACAAGGTATTGCAAAAATGGAACGAGATTATGATATCTTAAAAAGCATTTTACCGTAGGTGGGGTTTTGTAGTATACCCCAACCTCTCCTGTAATAATAAGGATATACAATCTTGGTTGATACTATACAGAGATAACATTATTTTTGCAAAATTTACCATTTTTGAAATTTTTACAAAGAGATCAAATTAAATAGCATCAATGCCAATATAAATATATAAAAAGCACACCTTTCGCGTTTGTATTTCGCGACAAATATTTCCATTAAGACAATGTCATGAACATATATTTAAAACATCTTTTAAGAACAAGATGCAAAAGAAATTAATTCAAGAAGATTTTGAAGTGAACTTTGAATTACGTACTTTTTCTATTCATTTAAATTTCAATCATTTTGACAAACAATATATCCTATCTGTAGGAAACACATGGCATTGCTTTAAAGAAAAAGTAAAACTGTATTTCGTATTCAAATCTTATATTAAATTTAGGTTATGCAACAAATACTGAAGACATTATATTACATTGATGTGTGTGTAAATGAAATTAATTAAAATAATTGTAATTTTTAACCCCTTTTGTACCAATAATTGATGTTAATTTGAGAGCTTCCAACGAGTTTGAAGTTTCACTGATGAAGTTACTCTTTGTCAACCCTGTTTAGACAAGGCATATTATCATTAATATCATTATCATTATTATTATCATCATTATCATCATTATCATCATCATCTTAATCATCATCATTAATATTGTTGTTATTACTATCATTATTATTACTATTAATAGTATCAATTTTAGCATTATTAGTATTATTTGTTATCATGATTAATTTTATTGATATCATTATTATTATTACTCACCAGGGCAACACACAATTGAAATCATTTCATTCCCGTTAATCAGTCCCACTTTAGTCACACTGTACCAGCAGTCGGTGATGTTTGTGGCATTAGCAGGGCATTTCACTGATTCGGCTTCAGCAGGAACATCGATAGACAAGGAATCGTGCAGTGGACCGCTCACCGTCGCAAATACCCCTTGTTCAATAACGTTGAAATAAAGAGTAGAAACCAGAGTAGTCTCAATATTATTTTTAAGAAAATAAATGCAAACCACAACAAAATATCAACTTCATCGAGTACCACAAGAACTGATTTGTGATGACAATCATGACATATACCATATACAATTTGGATAGGCTCCTTAAACAAGATTTTTAAAACTTGAAAGAATATGAGAGGGATTAAGGTTGTTGAGGGAGAAAATCAACTATAAAATGGAATTTAAATCTCCAACTCGAACAGAATACAAATACTTTGACCATGACACCAGTAATTGAGGATTATTTAAAAAAGGAAGAAATACAACAATAATTATATTGAATAGCACGAAAACAGAGTGTATGATAATATTTGTAAAACGACTCAAACGCTTCCATAGAATCTCAAAAACAAAGGAAAACGATAAAGCAACCTTGGGTTCACTGTAGCATCAGATGGAAAAAGTATTCATGAGATAAATGAAAGAGTTGGAATGGCAAAGGGTACATTCAATCAAATGATATCCGTAATAACAAAATAGAACATTACTGTGAAAAAACAGAATCCGTAGCTTTAAGTCATTATATCTCATCAGTTTTTCTCTAAAGTTGTGAGTGTTGGACAATAAACAAAGAGCTTGAGAGAATGTTAAATGCCACAGAGACCTGTTTCTTGAGGAAGATTTTGAATATATCATGATCAGAAAAGATAGCAAATGAAGAAGTGTTCAGAAAAGAGGCAAGTGCAATTGTTTGTCACATTATCATACAGAAAGGACAATTTAGAAAAAAAAAATATAATATTAACAGGGAGGATTACTGGAAAGAGAAGCAGAGAATGCAATGCCTCACGTATTTGCAAAGCCTGAAACCTTGCAACCAACAATTAAATCAGCAATATCAGCTATTAAGAATAGCTGATAATAGACAGAAATGGAGTGCAATTAAGGTGATAATGATAATGTCTTACCTTCAAATCCTAGATACTGACATGCCAATTGGGATAAGTTCCTGTTCCAATGATCTTGATGTACCAGCACGTACGTGTTAGGACTGGAGCTGGACGTCAAAGCAAGTCTTCCTTCATTTATATTTTCACCAAGAAGCTTTAACGAATGGATGGTTACATCTATACAGTTTACAATCAAAAGAAGGCAGATACATTGAGGGGAAAAAGAACGAAAATGAAACATATTTAGTGATTGAATGAAACAAGTTTCAAACAAGACTTTACGGCGATGTAAAGTGTCTTAAATATGTAACTTTCTCAGTCCTCCCATCAAACCTGAATATACAAACTTGTTTTGCGTAGGGCGCTAAATTGACCGACTCAAATTTACAGCATAGTCACTAAGTACTCAATCCTTAGTCGTATTAGAACACGTATTGTGTTGGTGTGAATGCAATTATTGAATAGTTGATGGACGATTTGTGATATACCCCTCCTATATTTACAGGGCCGTCTGCTAAACGGAACAATATGATGTAAATACTTGTATGTAGTTAAATTGAAACGTAAGGTCCCGTTGGACAAAGCGCAGGGAATACCCACAATCAAAGAAAGAGGTGTCACTATTACGTTACACTAGGGTTACTTCACTGCATGAAAAATAGATTATAGTGAAAAAGTTATTTTGCTCTTTATCAAATTTGTGGAGTCCCTGTGAAATCCCCCTCGGAACGCTTGAAGAACCACAGTGGATCACAATAGCACAGAGTATTATGTACATGGTCATACGACCGCATGTTTTAATGATTGTGTTCATCATACCACACAAAACAAGTATTTTCGAATACAGTCAAACCTGTCAACTAAGGGCACACAAGGGGATACTGGCCACTGTAAACAGTTAACCTCTCTAGGCAGGTTCTATAACACACTTTTCTTCCTCAAGGGAGACAAAATACATGACGACTATAGACAGCTGACCTTTATAGAGAGGTGGCCACTATTAAACTGGTTTGACCGCAACTCTCCTGTTGTACTTTTCCTCGATGTATATTATTATGATCTTCAAACCAGAGGCAGTTAAATCCTGTATCGCTCTCATGACGAGTACATTTACCTCCAGGTACATTTAGAAAAGGGTTCAACAATTGTTTGCCCCCCCCCCCCCTTAGAAACAATACCTCTGCACCCGCATCTGGCTCAATTACCCTCCTCACACCTTTCATCAAGAGAGCCATCTAAACAGAAGTAGTTATTCCAATTTCGCTCTCCTCATCGAGTACCTCCATGTAGAAAAAGATTTTGACCAGGGTTTGCCCCCTTCCCCTCCGTATAGAAGAAGGGAAAAAAATGATCCTTTTTTGCTTCGGTCTTTATAACATCTTCACAGGTTTCACCAAGATAGTTATTTACAAGTGCCTCCATGTATACAAGGGTTTGCTCCCTCCCCCCCCCCCTCCTCTACCTTTCCAATGTCGCACGCACCACACTTTCACCTTATTTCTTTTTAAACCATGCTAGCCCTCTTATTTCGCCATGATTGATCTCCTCACAAGTACAAGCATCTCCGTGTTAGACAGTGGTCTTCCCCTCCCGTACATAAATCCTAAATCCTTTACCTGCCTCCACCCTGTCTCACTTACTTTTTTCACACCTTTCACCACGGTAGCGCTCTAAGCAGAGACAAGCGAATCCTGTCTCTGTCTCCTCGCAAGTGCCTCCATGAAGACAAGGGTTCGAGCGGCATGCTGGTGACAGAAATTAACACAGGGGAAAAAACATGGATAAGAAAAGTGAATACCCCAAGGTCTAATACATTCATGAAAACATTTCTGTCTAAACAGGTGACACGAGGGTTAATGTCTCATCCAATTGCTAAGATATACAAAGAATTAGGAAATCGAGAAAAAAGAGGAAGGGAAAGAGGGTGACAGGAACAGCCTCGTAAATTCTTATTTCGTTTTCGTTTAAGACCGAGGCCCCCTTCCCCTACCACCCTAAACAACAAAAGTGTCGGAGATGTGCCTTAAGTTCAATTCAAATCGACAAATGTCCCACCATGTTTGGGTTTCCGACACAGCTACCAGAATATTTGTGGTCGGTTGTGCGTCATTTATTGATTACGTTTTTATTTAAATGTCATATAAAAGAATTGAAAAGCAATAAATAAATCAGTATCATTAATATAAAAGAAATTTTGTGGTAGATTTTTACATCATTTTGTTAGCTCTACAACCACCCCCAAAGGTTTTTTTTTGTCTAGAACCGAGCCTGAGTGGAGTACCTACAGTGTGGCACAGGGGGCACGTCTTAGTAAAAAGATAGTAACAAGAAAAAGGAGAAGTACACGATATAACAACCCATCAGACGCCCATCATTATGATTAATAACCTGACATTGTGCTTCTTCCAGATGCAGTTAGGTGAAGCAATCCCCAAACATCATGAAAATATTGTATTATTGTAGATTTAGCATCAGAATCAGGGGAAAAATTATTCAAAATATCCCCTGGAATTCAGCTTTGAACAGAGTGTCTCTGAAAAAAGGAAACACACGTTTATTGTTAATTACTAAAGGCTTACAAATCATTTTCAATAGCTTGTACTTTACTAGAAGCTCATTTCCTCTTTTTTTATGACGCCAGAACCATGATCACTTATTACCGATTTCAGATAGTCTGAAGTAGAATTGTCAGAAACCCAATTGTCCAAAGAGAGCGAATGGCTGCCATATTGTGTTCATTTCGCTTTTCTTTAGAAGGGAAAGGATATTGAATATATTATAATTGGAGAAACACATGTATGCACCCTAATCATAATGGAAGAATCACACTAGGATCGAGCCGGCACAATTTGTAATGGGTAGGAAGATGGGTATGGTTGTGAATGATTAATTCCGCATCACCATTGAGCCCCCTCCCCTGTAGAACAGCTACTTGCTAATGGACGCGTAAGTAGCACAATACACTTTAGTAAATTAAATGTATGCATCATACAGTACATCATACTGAAATGGATTTATACCACAGCCTTTTACGTCTAAATTTTTCATGTGTTTCGAAATATTAAAGCAGGTTTTTCGGACGGTGGCTTCGTTTTATACAACATAATGCTCCAATAAAGAGTGGACTTCATTTTACGTCGGCGTGATTTATTATACTTCAATTAAAGTCGATATTTTATTTTCGTCCAAATCATTATTTATTATTTACTGTTTCCCTCACTTCGTGTTCGTGTTTCTAACAAAACAATACACATCAATTATAAGCATTTAAAACAAATTTATTCTAATTTCTATCTGGTTTTCCGTACAATACATCAAAGATTTCCTGTTCAAATCTAATCAAATTCAAAAAAATGTTAGATGTAGTTATTTGCCCTGAACTGTTTCTGTTTTATACTTCAAAATTGACGTTTCCATTGTACAGGGCATGTGTAAACAGCAAGCATATATACTCGCTCGATTGACTATTATGAATAGTATGACTACTACACTGTTGCTCATAACGGTGGAATATTTTTTTTTATCCCAATTTAAGGAATTATTTTAAAAATAATTTAAAAATACTAGATCTAGATAAAAGTATACAGTCTCAGATTTTATTGAATAATAATTTGCCAATATGTGTTTTGCGTGACTGCTAAAGCATGTATATTATGCTACTATGTTTATCAACTAGGGGACCTATGCCCTTAAGTCATAAATGACAGTAATGAGGATTAATGCCTCACAAAAGGGCTCTGATATAGCACATCGACACGGTGTTGATCCTGGGGCCTCACAGTTACGAGGCCATTGCTTTGTCACTGAACCATGACTGTACGCAGCGGGGGCTAGGGTAGGGGGCAGTTTCCATAAATTTAAAAAAAAAACAGAAAATGCAATAAATATTCAATAATTTATTGCATTCTACCCCGGTCCCCAACATAAAAAAATCCTCTGGACGGCCATGCATTATGGCTCAAGGCATGGGCACACAGAAGATTTTTTTATGTTGGGGACCGGGGTAGAATGCAATAAATTATTGAAAATTTATTGCATTTTCTGTTTTTTTTTTAATTTATGGAAACTGCCCCCTACAATAGCCCCCGCTGCGTACAGTCATGGTTCAGTGACAAAGCAATGGCCTCGTAACTGTGAGGCCCCAGGATCAACACCGTGTAGATGTGCTATATTAGTGCCCTTTTGTGAGGCATTAATCCTCATTACTGTCATTTATGACTTAAGGGCATAGGTCCCCTAGTTAATAAACATAGTAGCATAATATACATGCTTTAGCAGTCACGCAAAACACATATTGGCAAATTATTATTCAATAAAATCTGAGACTGTATACTATTATCTAGATCTAGTATTTTTAAATTATTTTTAAAATAATTCCATAAATTGGGATAAAAAAAATATTCCACCGTTATGAGCAACAGTGTATGTAACCACATACCTGTATATATTGTGTATCATTTATATTTCACGGATTCGTCTTTTTTCCATTGCATTGGAACTTGTTTATACAATCATTGGTATATGGGAACCTATATTGTACAAGCATTGCTTTGTAATACTAGTTCCTCATATTTCACGTTACCGATTATTTGCTGCCATCATTGTTTTTTGTCATTATGCTTTATCTTGCTGACCTTCATAATATGTAAACTGTTATTTTGTGACATGTGAAACAACAACAACAACAAAACAAAACATATACTTGTCAAAAGACCCCTCCAATAAACTGTCAAACCTAAGCGAAAATGTATCATTATATAAAATACTTTTCTTTATTCAAGGTAAGTTCCAAGCAATGTTTCATACAGTTTTCTTTAGGAGCAAACAATAATAGTACAAAATGCTTGGTTTATCATGTTTATAAAATATCAAGCCAACGTTTACTTGATTATTGAATTCACACTTTCTTATATATGTCACACGTTCATTTGAAAGTTTAAGTTTAGCCTTAATGCTATTCTTCCTTTAAATAGGGCCCTGTAATTATCCAATACTCATCAATTACAGAAGATTACTCTTTTACACCTGGGTGGAGATTGGGCAAATATGTCTTGTCAAAACACGTGTTAGTGCCAGGCTGGGATTCGAACCCTCTACGACTGGTTTGAGAGTCAATTCAATAAGCCACTATAATTATCACGACACCTCCTATCCGTGAATACATAATTGTAATTATATTGAATGAATGACACATTGGGTAATATTATGCCTGGTCAAAGTAGAAGGGCAATCCACAAGCTCTGGTCTGTGTCATAATAAAATGGTTCTTCTTCCGTGCCATATAAATACGAATTAAAACCCCTCAAAAATTCGGCTCCAGCGTTATGTTTCGGTTACATGTCGTTATTCCAGAGGTTTGTAATTCCGAAGATTTATATTTCACAAAATGCAATATGGTTCGTTATTTCGAAAATGACGTAGAACCATGTATCGTTTACCTTTATCGGAATAACAAACCTTACGAATATTGAACCCTCTTTTAACCATGGAATTAGGAACCCCTGGTGTGGGGAAATTCGTGTTTTTTCTCGGAAGTAGAAAACTTCCGAGTTATGAACCTTCAGAAAATCAAAGCCTCCCCTTTTTGTCGTGCCACCTCATTTCGGGGATTTTGCATGTACATTTTACCTGGTTCGGTGCAATAGTAACGCTGGACATCATCAGGAATCTGGAGGTCTGCTGGGAGGTCGGATATTAACCAGTCTAGATCGGGCTGCATGGGTTTCGGGATCAGTTGTACAGTCTCACCGCTCTCCAGAGTGATCAAAGGACATGACATCATGGACACATGAGGACAGACGTCATGTACACCATATGACGCTACAGTGGAAATCAATGAAAGAATAAATAGATTAATAAATATATCGTTAATCAAATAATTAAACGAATCTACAAATATAGAAGTAAATGTTAATAAATAAATATAAGAATAAATGAATGAATGATTAATTAAATTAATAAAGATAAATATAAACAAAAATTAAAATGACTGGGCTATTTACGAGGTAAGAAAACATTATTTTGTATTACTCGTGGTTCATATCGGTAAGTAATTAATTTAAATTAACACGAAATACACTCACGAAAGAAAATGTTTCATTATAATATTGCTTCGGGATAATTGACGTTTTATTGAATATCAAAATATCTAAAAGAAGACGGAGGTAAATAATAATACTAATAATGCGCCTTAATACAAAGTATTACATTATTACCCCGGCTGCAGCTTGGCCGCCATAGGCACTAAATCATTTAAGAAATGTCTCTCTACAGGGTACCTATTTCCTTTACATAGGTGGAGAGTGGCAAATGTAAAACAAGTCCTGCTGGCGGGACTCGAACCGCAGACCTTGTGATCCACACAGTCTGGTGACTTATCAACTAGACCACGACACTACTAACCTCTAACATCAATCGATTTATTTAGAGTGTTTTAATGTGTTATCATTCACGTCTATCACTATCGCTGACATTATAACAGTCGTACAAAAAACAGACGCTTTGTAAAAAAGAGCCATCGATAACTATTTAAAAGATTATCATTTCGTCACACGAAGAACAATTCACGGGGAAAACCATTTATGATATATTAAATATTCAGCTTGTTGGGTCGAGTATTGGAGGAGAGGAGTTTTTAGTCAATTTCACCCGGGCATCGAGTGGCGGCCGCCTGGGCACCGCTTATATTTTGGGCATCGCTCGGTCGCCGCTGAAGTTTAAGTGCGGAGTTAAAATTCGGGCGACGCCTTCTCACTTTTCACTCCCCGCCCAAAATACGTTCGGTGCCCGGTCGGTTGCCGCCCGGGCATCAACCTAATCGAGCGTTTGCCGACGAGCGATTTTGGTAAACAATCGAAGCCGCTAGGTCAAAGCCTGCCGAGTGCTCCCAGCCCAGTCGCCGCCCGGTCGCCGCTGGGAGATCAGTCGGTCAATGGGCGGCGAGTTCAAAATCGATCAGCGTCCGGACAGCGCCAACTCGGCAGCCTTTGACCCCGCCTTCGATTTTTAACTTAAATCGTTCGACGGCGACGATCGCCCGGGCCCGAGACACCCGCAGATGCCCCGCCGATCACCGGCCGGCTGCTGGGCAATTTCTTTAAAATCAGCCGATGGCCGGTGGGAGACCAGCCGAGAATCGGTGGATCATCAGTCGGTCCCTGCCGGGACGCCCTGCGGAGAAGCTCCTAAATTTCGCCCAGTTTTGACCTTAAATCGACCGGCAACAGACGGAAAATCAACAGGGCACCGCCCAGGCATCGCTGGGGCTCTACAGCCTGCTCGACTTCTCCAACAATCGTTGGGCGATGTCAAAAAGTCCAGCGGCGCCCTAGCAGGCTTCAAATCGGTCGGTCGCCACTTTGAGTTGTGACCATAGCTTAACGCATACAGGTTTACTAGGTTTACAGGTTTATATTTCATAATATGGGGGCATCCCGCATAACGGCCTTGTACATAATGAGAGAAGACCATACGCCGTGTAAAAGGGAGGTCAATAATCTTACACGTACGTTAATATGATTTAAGCCTAAATAATTGCGTACATAAAATGCAAACTAATATTAATAGACATGGTATGGTATGGTGTGGTATTATTGAATCATGCATCGCTGTTACAATTGCACATGGATATACATTGCATTTTAGAATCAAGTGTACAATTTAAAACAGTATCATTTACATAGTTACAAATACACGTATATGTCATATGTTTTTGCTTAATTGTGTACCAAAAGTAAAATAAAAGCCAACATACGAACAAGAAGGAAATGGGAAATATATACCTAAATATAATTTGAAAGGGAGGAAGAGAGAAGGGAAAGATATAGAGAATACAATTTGAAAAGGCAAAGAGAGAGTAAGAGAGAAGGAAAAAGAGAGAGAGAGAGAGGGGGAGGAGGAGGAGAGAGAGGGAAGGAAAGTGAGAAAAAGAGAAAGAGAGGATAAGAGACCGAGAAATATAGTGAAGAACGAGAGAGAGAGAGAAAGAGGAAAAGAGAGAGAGAGAGAGAGAGAGACAAGAGGTAAAGAAGGAAGGAAGAGAGAACGGGGGATCTTGCCAACAATCAAAAATTACATACGAATTGACGATATAAAGATTAAAGTATGCTTTGCAACATTACGAGTAGTATTCATAAGATGAACAAAAAATACATTGTCAAAATTGTATGGCGCACTTTAACATCTTTGTTAAGTTATATAAAAATGTATCTTTGAAATTTACAACTAAAAAACGCAGACGGTAGTAGAAACATTAAACAAGTATAATAACGACAACAGCACCACAGCGCCTAGAAACAATGTATTAGGCGCGTTATAAATGTGATCTAGTATTATTATTATTATTATAAAAAATAAAAAAATACATGCCGATATAGCAGAGAAGAGAGATTTAAAAGGAGTAATTCCAAACCTGAGTAAACTAATAGTGTAAAAAAACGGGCAACCAGAAGCAGTTTAACATAATAAGTATAACATAGTAAGTATACAATACCAAGAGTAAAGATAATACAAATGATACATTGAGGTAAAGCGTAACGGAAATATGTACATTATGTTTCTACATTTAGCAATAATATATTTGTTCAATCCTATATAGTAAATCGAGCCCAAAATAGAATGCATTAAGATTTTGCAAATTGAAAATGTGTTCAGGCAAAGATTGCACTTTGAAAAAAGATTTGTATAATGCATAAATTGTGATTTTAAAGGTACTATGTCCCATTTGCAGGCCAACAAAATGGAAAGGTCAAATTCCAACGGTATTTGTAAGATAATACTAATTTAGAACTTCCCTTAAAAAAGGGGGGCTTGAAAATGTCTTTAAGTGGGAAAATAACGACCATTAGATGGCGACTCGACTTAAGAGCTATAGAGCCAGTAAGTAATAGTCTAATTTTCAGACCATTGTACTGAATGGTTGTACGTTTTATGCTGCGCAAAGATTCAATCAGTTTAACTTTGGCCATTACAAGAAGTGGCGTATTGATGTAGACAAATGCTCATGTACCCTTTACAGCTCATTTAATGTATGCTATTACCAAAGAAGAAGAAAAGCCAGTCACTCACTCAATAAATTCTGACAGTGAAGTCTATCAAGTTAACAGGTTTCCTTGCATAATTTGAATATAAGGACACTGCTTACGTTTAAATTTCACAGATAGGACATACATGACAAATTCATAATTCCTTCAAAGTTCTACTGAATTTGATGTTGACTGCAAAAGGGACATAGTATCTTTAAAGAGGCATTAACCAATAAATCAAATCAAATCAAATCAAAACAAATCAAATTAGATAACTGGCAAATAATTTATTTCATGAGTGTAAGTTATACTGGACAAATGCTTGTCTAGAAAAGACTTGTCTATGGATCTGCGATCATACTTCATCAAAGTTGTGTTTTCAAATCTAGCCTATCAAGTAAAATATATTTTTAATGAAAATTTGAATAATAATTCCATTTTGAATACAAACTTAGAATGTACTTGATAAGGTTTAGAACAATCTAATGTATGAATTAGAAGTTCAATACATTGTATGAACATTTTCTGTTAGCCCCCGAGGACAAACACCCCCTGGATAATCACCCCCGGAAAATAATTCCTTTGGATAATAATAATAGTAATGGGTTCTTGATAGCACTCATATCATTCAGACTTGACACTATCGGGGCTCCAGATTATTACCCCGGCTTTGACATGGCTACCATTACGGTGCTAGAGCATTTCAATGAATTTATTTCTGCCAGGTACCTGTTAACATGACCTAGGTCGAGTGTGGCAAAATGTAGATTAAAGTCTTGTTTAGAGGTATCGTGGATATGTCACCGGACTGTGGATCTCAAGGTCCGCGGTTCAAGTCCAGCCGCGGCACCAATGTCCTTTGGCAAGACATTGATCTACATTTGCCACTCTCCACCCAGGTGTTAAATGGGTACCCGGTAGGATGCAAAAGCTAATGTGCTTAGATTAGCAAGTGTAAAAATGACGCCTGGCTGGAATGCTCCCCAGGGGGTGGAGAATGTGCATACATTGCATGCGGGTAAGCCTAAATCCGATGACCGGGGTAATAATATATGTTTATCTGTAAAGCGCTTTGAGATGGGCTTCGGTTCTGAAAAGCTATATAAGAACTAGCTATTATTATTATTATTATTATTATTATTATTAAAAGGGCATTAGTGCCGTGACTCGAACCACGGACCTTATGATCCACAGTCGGTGACATATCCTCTCGACCGCGACACCTATACGACATCTATACCACCTTACCAATTGTTGGGGGGGGGGGTATTTTCCTTGGAGGGTTGGCTAATTTTTCTGGGGTGATTGACCATGCAGGGGGTAATTGTCCTGATACGAAATTATACGCAGGAAATTAACATGATGATTGTTGCTTCAAAATTGTGTTATTGTCATTCAGTTGGCCCTTTATCTCATTAGGATGATAAATGACTTTCAATATTCCAAATTCAAATGGCAGACGGTTAGACATGTCACACCGCCTCAGTGAATTATGACCTATTGGGCCAAAGACCCATGTCGTTGGTATATCAATGGAAAGACCAATCATTAATAATAAAAGGCTATAAATCAACGACCACCAAACGAAATGTATTTGTGTCTGCATGTTTGTAAGTGTGTGTGGAGGGGGAGGTGGATATTCGCACGAGCATAATATCTTAATGCAATGACGTAAAATGAATCGTGTCTACAGATACCTTTTTTTAATAGTATAATAAAATAATAATTGTACCCCTTCCCCAACACACACACTCTTACAAGTTAGGCTTGTAAGAGTCAAAAATAATACGTGAGAGTGTTTGTTAATATTCTTATTTTCATTTGTTGTCAAAGGCTATTTTAGAAAGTTTGTATTCAAAACTAATTTGGGAGGTTACCTGTTGTAGGAAGTAATACGTTCACGATGAGGAAACACGTTGTCCAAGAGTAAGTCTGGTGAAAGAAAAATGAATACAGTAAATTAAACATGGGCCTACCAATATGAAATAGATCAATGAAGCTGTAATATTCATTTCGGGCACAAACATTCTCTTTGCAAGCTATTTTGGTTTCTCTCTCTCTCTCTTTCTGATCATCCCGTCTCTCTCTCTCTCTTGACTGCATTCTTACTTTTCTCGCCCTTCTCATCTCGACCTCTCTCTTTGTCCTCTTCTGTTGTCTCCTAATTGTCTGTTCCATTTCTCTTGTTCTCCAAAGGCATGTCCATACATAATTATTTTTCCTGTTGGGGACCGGGGCAAATACAACGAATTATTGATAATTTATTGCATTTTTTTAATTTTTTATTTGCGGGGGCTGCCCCCTACCCTAGCCCCAGATGTGTACAGTCATGATTAAGTGGCAAAGCATTGACCTCGTAACTGTGAGGCCCCAGGATCAAAACCGTGTTGATGTGCTATATTAGTGCCCTTTTGTGAGGCATTCATCCTCATTACTGTAAGTTATGACTTAATGACGTAGGTCCCCTAATTGATAAACATAGTAGCATACAGATGCTTCAGCAATCACGCAGCAAAAAATCATTATCAAAATCAATCCATAAATTGGGTTAAACAAAAAGTATTCCACCTTTATTACCATAAGTGTATATATTTATATATATATACATAATTATATACGATGCAACGACATAAAAACCAAAATTATAAGGCAGTATGCACGTAGAATTCCTCAGTCCTAATGCGACACGCTATACAAACAAAACTTTTTTTAACTTTATATTTTGTTTTGAGGGAATTTTGTATTTAACGAATGCCGCTTGTCACTTTTAATCTACATGTATTGCTTATTCACACTCTTTCTTTCTTTTTTTTTCCTCGTAGAAATCAATATATATTGATTCCATGTCTATGGTATGAAGGAATATCCATTGTTGCATAATTCAAGTCGGCAAAAAGTAAACATAAGCAAATCCGGAATGATACGAAGCAAACATTAATCAAACGCATGATGGTTAGTGTAAAAGTGAAAGGGAACGAACTGCCTTAATGGTAACAACGTTGATGTCATTAGGAAACATTGATGTGTTGTTTAATGTCCAGTTATAGTCTTACATGTTATATTATATCTGCATGCACTGTGAAAAATTTGGGCAATATTTTTCGACCATTTGCCCAACGTTGTGCCAATAGTCAACCCAACCATCTATTGGGCAATATTTTTCCCGATGGCCCAACAGCTGGTCAAGATTTTCCCAACAAGTGGGCTACCGTAGTCGGGCAGTTGAAAGGTCATATCTTTGCCCAAATGTTGGTCAAAATACGAAACAATTATGCACGTGTGAAGTAGGGTGCTTACGTTTACCAATACCACTGGGCAAAATATTGCCCAATGGATGGTTGGGTTGACTATTGGCACATCGTTGGGCAAATGGTCGAAAAATATTGCCCAAATTTTTCACAGTGTGTCGTTCCTTATAGTGCCATTCCTATTGTTGGTTGAGTCCAATACTCACATTATGTATTACTTTTTTTTTTTCTCCCAGTGCCGGTCGTATTGCCTTTCCAATCAGAATTTACATTTTCAAACACACCAAGAAGCACATGTATATCCAAGAACCCTCCGATAATCATAATAAAAATGGCAGAAGTATAGTACAAGTAGAAGTATCCGGTGAAATTGGCGAGATCCCTAATACAATAAAAGTCATAAAAACAATAACAAATTATTAAAAATTGTTAAAAAGGGGCTATGTCATTAAACTTTTCGTACATCATTTATCTATCTTCAAAACTAGCTATCAAAATATGAAACATGAGGAAAAGCGCCCTTTTTATAGCTTCCAAACATACATACTCTTCCACAGGTTTTTGTTTAAACTAAAAATAATCATAAAAACATTTTATTCTCACCTTCATGATACTTGTCCATCCTTGTTTACCGTGAGCAGACATGATGCTATTCGATCGCTGAAACCCCCAGTTCTCAAGCCCAATGGTGTTGGCAAATTAACCCCTATATACGGGATATGAGCCTGCCAGTGTCTTTGATGAATTACTGATGAGACAAAATTGAATTTTATTCGAAAGGAGTAGCCCGGTCGATTGCGAACATGGGGTAGCATTGAGATACGAGGTTTTGTCACCCCACCTACGAATATATTGGCAACTAGTTTAGTGGCGACATGAATAAGCATTATTCCTACGTCACAGACGTACGTGCGTGTCATATACTAGTACACTAGTATGTTGGTTCGTAACGTTGCTCCGGAATGAAGAGAATCACTATAGGACGAAGTACTTCGTGAGGCTAAGTAAAAACAGAGAATTGAAAATAGCAGTAGGCCTACGGTCCTTGTAGCGGCTTCATCGTCATAATAAGGGAATTGAGCTAATATGGCTAAATGTTTAATAACATGAAGAGCTCCATTCCAAATGGGGTTACATCCATGCTTAATCAAATTCGATTTGATTTTTCACTAATGCATTATTCTTTCGTGGCTACATACTGAGAAACTTTCAAAATAATGATTTGTAGACAAAATAACAAAGAAAACATGTGCACCAAGCAGCTCATTAATGAACCTACGGGGTGTAAAGAAATGGACACTTTTTGTCAGGTACTTGCATGTTGCCTACATTTCGATAGTTGACAGACAGATATTGTACAAAATATCTGGATTAGAATTAGATGGTTGAATTTTTTTTAATGTTATCATTATTTTCATTTTTTTTCAAGAAGAGAATTTCAAACTCGAATCAAAATTTACCCCTATACAAACTTTCATTTTGAACAGTGGTCTTTGAGAGTGTATACCCCTATGGCACTTGAGGCGACCATTAGCCCTTAAAGATAAAGACCAGTTCTGGTCATGCGATTGCATTGTGAAAGAAACATTGTGGAATCGATCAGAAAAGGTTTATCATCTAGCATATCAGTATTGGTGTGTACTGCAAGGTTCTGGAATCATCAAAATGATAAGAAATTTGTCAAGTCTTCATAAAGTTAGAAGCACTGTACACAGAAAGATGTATATGGGACTACACACACGTGCGCGACACGTGCATTTCATATCTCTCAACAGGCAAGAGATACACTAATTTACCAAATATATCAATTAGTAGGCGGTTTCCCGTCAAATTTGTTATCATCATGTAATATTCAAAACATATTCTTTCACATAATTGGTAATAAGAGCTTCCATTTCATTTTTTGAAATTGGGGCGTTTCCAATACTGGTCTTTACCTTTAACAAAATCTATTATCCGGGCGTACAAGTTGTGAAGTTTGGAAGGCATAATTTGCCTATTGATACCGTCATCTAGCCAGGCACCATATTAAGTATTCTTCTTTTGTGTATCTGTAGACCGAGGTTTCCTTGGTTTATTTAGGAAAAAAAGCAAAATTAATATTGTTATGTCGTTCGATAACATCACTCAGTCTGATTCGATTCGAAATATATCTCATTCATGAACCATTGTAGAGGGTAAATCAAAAGTTTAAAAAAACTGCACCATTAAACCGAGCGCCACCGCCATTCAGCCAGGATATTTATAATGATTTAGTTTCATAGGTGTGCCTGCATTGACACCTCTACATGTGCCAGAGGAGAGGGAGATTTACTAAGGCATATAATTATTTAGTGTTGTATATCGAATATCCGAGAGATAAATGATGAAATAAAGCTTCATAAGGTACAAATTAGTTTCACAAATATCATTTCAACTTATTTTCATTGATTTCTTTGAGTACACGTGTTTTACGTGGTCAAACATCACCTCCAAGTATTATGTGCCCGCCTACCTCTACATTTTCATGAGGAGAGTAGAGGGTAATAGGCATATATCTAGTGTTGTGTATCTAGTGTTGCATACTTAGGAAAAAGAGTGATGGTTGTGCATTATGTTTTGAAACCAAATAATGTATAAGAAAACCTATTTCAGCAAATTATGAATAATATCATCGTTGTTTTTGCTCTTTTTGCTTTAAGTTTAATTTGGTACTTCATGATATAAGTTCATTTTGTAGTGTGATAGAGTTTTGATTTTGAATAGATTAGTTGATTACTTGATTCCATTATTGTGTTTTTATATATTTAATTAAATATCATGTATTTTTTACTTGGTTTTTACTCAAGATTATGGTCTATATATATTTTTATCATGACTTCATGAGTATTTTAACAATTCTCATTATATATGTATGATTATTCTGTTTTGATGTTTTAGTGTAAGCTTTTAATATTCAGGACCAGGATGTAGTGTTGGTTGCTCTTCCAATGTTTCCACTGACAAAAGCTCAACAGGGGTGGAACGAGCATCTACGTCTCGTCATGGCAACATGCAGTTAAACTCTGTCTCTGGTACTGGCATACTACATCATAATCTTCAGGATCAATCTCATGAACTGAATAAGAGTAACATTAAACAGTTGGAAGGTGGTTCAATTCCTCCGTTTAGAAACAGGGGCTTAAAATTTGCCCATTTGAATATTCATAGCTTAGTTGCTAAGATTGACGAACTTAGATTACTTCTGAGAAATGCATCATTTGATGTTATTGGTTTAAATGAAACATTTTGCGACTCCATGATTGATGATTCTGAATTGTATATAGATGATTATATTTTATTACGTAGAGACCGTACGAGACATGGTGGTGGTGTGGCTGTATATATATCCAAGAGGTTCAATTATAAAAGAAGGGATGATTTGATTTCTTCTACTTTAGAATGCCTTTGGTTTGAATTGCATTATCCAAATAAGTCTCCCATCCTGGTTGGAGAGTTTTACAGACCTCCAAATTCTCACGTTGATTTCTTTGAAGAATTAGACGGAAATTTGGACTCTGCTCTCTCGGAAGATATGAGCTGTATTATTTTAGGTGATTTCAATTGTGATTGTATGCCACACCAACTTGATCTGAATGCTGAAAAGTTAATGTTTTATACAAATATGTACGGGTTAAGT
The DNA here is from genome assembly GCA_035222895.1 of Strongylocentrotus droebachiensis. Lineage (NCBI taxonomy): Eukaryota > Metazoa > Echinodermata > Echinoidea > Camarodonta > Strongylocentrotidae > Strongylocentrotus > Strongylocentrotus droebachiensis. The sequence continues at coordinate 2,816 of JAVYIG010013071.1, read as the reverse complement.
CAGCTAATTGATACTGCCACAAGAGTTACAAATATCTCTTCTACTTTAATTGATTTGATATTTGTATCAGACAAGGAACTTTACAATGAATGGGGAATATTTGAAACTAGCATAAGTGATCATTATTTGGTGTATACGGTTCGCGATTTTAGTGCAAAGATCCATAACAAATCCGAATACGCAGAATTTCGCTCGTTTAAAAAATCTTGACGAGGAGAAATTTTACAGTGAATTGAGAAGTACTCCTTGGCAGGTCATAAAAGATATAGATAATGTTGATGTTGCGTGGGATATGTGGTTGACTCTATTCAATAATATAATCAACAAGCACATACCAGTATGTAAAAAGCGGATAAGAAAAAAGGCATGTCCATGGATATCTGACGAGATTGTTAAGCTTATGACGGAACGTGATAAAGTTCTCAAAGCTGCTAAAGCTAACAAAAGTGATGATCTTTGGGACACCTACAAATATCTAAAGAATACAGTTATTCATCTCATGAGGAAAAGAAAAAGAGAATATAATGCAGACCAGATCTCGCAAAATCATAACAATAGTAAGCAAATGTGGAGATGTTTGAGAAACCTTGTGCCTATAAGTCATTACCTATAACTCCCAATAGCATAAATGTTGATGGTGCTAATGTGTCAGACAATGCAAATATTGCTGAAGCTTTTAATGACTTTTTCATTTCTAATGCTACTAAGATTACAAAGGACCTGCGAAGGAATAAGTCTCAACTGAGAGTAGACGAGGACAATAATATTGGTCCAACTCATTCGCAATTTAATTTGAATTTGATTACTGAGGATTTTGTATTGAAACAGATTGATAATCTGAGTATAGATAAAGCAACTGGTGAAGATCACATCAGCTGTAAACTTTTAAAGATGACGAAGAATGTTATCGCAGAGTCTCTTTGTGATATCATTAACAAATCCCTGTCTACAGGAGTTGTTCCACGTGAATGGAAAAAGGCTCGGGTAGTACCAATATTCAAATCTGGAGATATTTCTTCTTTGAATAATTACCGTCCCATTTCGATATTACCTATCGTGAGTAAAATTATAGAAAGGGCCGTCCACCAACAACTCAGTGAATTCTTGGACGTGAATAAATTATTACACCCTAATCAGTCTGGTTTTAGACCTAAACATTCAACAGCTACTGCCCTTGCAAAACTTGTAAATCAATGGTCGTTGAATATTGATAACAAAGAAATTTCTGGAGTTGCCTTCATAGATCTTCGTAAGGCTTTTGATACTGTTGACCATGAGCTACTTCTACATAAACTAGCTTGTATAGGTTGTAGTAATAGGACTATTTATTGGTTCAAATCATATTTAGGGGATCGACAACAAGTGACCCAATTCAAAGGAGCCAAGTCGCATCCATCAACCATCAAATTAGGTGTGCCACAAGGTTCAATTCTTGGTCCCCTTTTATTTTCAATATATGTTAATAGTCTACCTGAATGTACTCCTGAAGGTATCATAGATATGTATGCTGACGATACGACACTTACCGTCAGTGCAAATGATGCAACTGTTGTGGAAGAAAAATTAACTGTTGCGTTAAACAGAGTCATGGCATGGATTAAGGAAAATCGTCTTGTTCTTAACACTGAAAAAACTTGTGTCATGTTAATAGGCTCTCCTGCTAATCTCAAGAAAATTGAATCTTTCACCATTTCATTAAACGGCAATTTGATCAAAAGAGTTCAATTCACCAAATGCTTAGGACTTTTGATAGATGAAGAATTGAAATGGTCTAAACAAATCGAAAACGTAAGTAAACTTACCCAGAAAAAACATTAGCATGATAAAGAGAGCAAAGAGTTTTTTGCCTCAAAAATCCTTAAAGTTACTTTATAACAGTCTAGTGTTGCCACGATTAGATTACTGCTCTGTTGTATGGTCGAACCGATTTCATTCTCATACAACTAAGCTGCAAAAAATTCAAAAGAGGGCCGCAAGAATAATATTGAACAAGACATATGACACACCGTCGGCTGATTTGTTCACAAGTCTTAAATGGATGACACTAGACAAGCGGTTTGAGTTAAGTCGCGTTATGATGATATATAAATGCGTTCATAACTTAGCACCCTCTTACCTTCAGGTAGGCTTAATCAATCCTAATGATGTACATGAGCATCATACAAGGCAAATAGACAGTGGATGTTTACGTGTGCCTAGATTTCACACTGATTGTTATAAGTGTAGCCCAATTGTTTCTTCCATATTTGAATGGAATAAGCTAGATAATTCGTTGAGAACGGCTTCCTCTGTCAATTCATTTAAGAGATTGTTTAAACAAAGTTGTAATTTGTGAATGGCTCAGCCGTACATACACTACGTGCATGTTCTGTAATATTTACATGTCTTATTCACATAATTGCGACTTAATTAATATTTTCCTATTGACATTACTGCTTACTAGGTTAATGATATATGTTAATTTTGCAAACGAGTATTATTTTTGTAACTGTTCTGTATAAATGTTATAAACGATGTAAATATGTTCATTCAGGGCCCCATGGAAGACCACTACTTGCTGGTGAATGGGCTACCCTGTCAAAAGATCAGAAATAAATAAATAAATAAATAAATGTAAACTAGTCCTTTCTGATCTTGTTATCCTGATGAAATATGTTCAAATAAAATAATAAAAAAATAATAATAATAATAATGCTGAGTTGTTGAAAGAACGTAAGCAAATACGAACTTTTTTCAAACGAAACTTTGTTTTGTTTGCTTATGGACTTTTCGAAGAACTTATAATTGCTACCTGTAAAGAACTTTGGAAATGTGAA
>JAVYIG010013070.1:0-49455 GCA_035222895.1 Strongylocentrotus droebachiensis | reverse complement strand
GAGTCTAATTTTAACTCTTACACTATATATCTTGTTTATTGTATTTATTGACATTTTGGGCACTTTCTAATAGTTAAACACAGCATTCATGACTTATTATCTAAATGAACATGACATTGCTTTTCTATATTATATCGTTTTATACCATTAATCTAACGTATTACACACGCCCACTATCGATAAGAAATGTACAATATGTGACACGTCATGCATGCGCATCCGACCGTTCAACTAACCATGTTACTAATGCAAATTAAATTGGATAACTTTCAGCTTGATTTAACATATGAGCTAACTTACTTCTTTTGCATGAACTCGGGTTTTAAAGGAAAACATTTTTAGTTACCGGCCCAGGTCGAAAATCCCATAGAGACCAATAGAGACCATTAGAAAAATTCTATTGGTCTCTAATGGTTTCTGTTGGAGTCTATTGGTTTCTGTTGGACCCATAGAATTGAATCCAATAGAGACCATTCAAACCATCAGAAACCAATAGAAACCAATAGCACCCATAGAAACCAATAGAAATAGAAACCAATAGGACCAATAGAAACCAATAGAAACCAATAAGACCAATAGAAACCAATAGGACCAATAGGACCAATAGAAACCAATAGGATCAAAATAAAACAATAAGACCAAGGCAATTAATAGAAACCAATAGAACCAATAGGACCAATAGGACCGATAGGACCAATATAAAACCAATGAGACCAATAGAACCCAATGGGACCAATAGAAACCAATAGGTCCAATAGAAACCAATAGAAACCAACAGCTAAATCTATCTCATGCATATTCATGATTACTTTATACGTGTTCACAGAACATTACATTTATCATAATTTTTTAAGCAACTTATGATAATGTACATCAATTTTTGTGATTTTTATTTTCTTTCGGCAACTAATGACCAATAGATTATTTGTTTAATCATGTTACAATTTCATTCACGTTTAGGCAATATTTATATCGATTATAATGATTACTATAAAATACTAACCAAGAAACAATTCATGTATTTTTATTATATAAAATAGTACAAGCCTTCAGTTATAATTAAGGATATTCTTAAACTCACTTCAAGTGATCTATGTGATGGAGTTAATGCAATTGAGATTAGAATATACCTTTTTCGGTGGACAGTTGCTAAAATCGATTTTGGATTTATCATTATTGATTTACCAATAGAAGCCATTGGACTATTGGTTTCAATAGGTAATTCGGAATATGGGACCATTAGATATCCATAGAAAGATCTCTAATGGACCAACAGGAACCCATAGGAAATATCTAACGGACCAACAGAAACCCATCATAGAAGAAAATATCTAATGGACCAACAGAAACCCATAGAAGACGTGGGTGGATGTTGGTCCAATAGAAGTTTTCTGTTGGTCCATCAGCATTTTTTCTGTGGGTTTGTGTTGGTCCAATAGATATTTTCTAATGGTTTCTGTGGGTCCATCATTTCACTTTCCCTATTGAAACCATTAGACACCAATAGCTCTAATGGTTTCTGATGGTCCAATAGGATCGGATCCTAATGGAATTTCGACCTGGGGGGCATTGTATTTCAAGCCAATTCCTATTGGCAATTAGAAAAACTTGAGGGTGCCGCTTCCCGGCACTCCAGCAAAGCATAGAGAGTCAATGCTAATGCGTATTGACCTCTAGCACTGCATGCTTGCTGTGAGGCAGGTATTATTAGACCCATACACAAATATACACACCAAACAATATCGCATAGACTCTTCACAATCATGTCGATGCAGCTGTAAGTAAAGTTTGACACTAGACTTACAATTTGAATTTTTAAATTATTCTTTTAAAGGCACACTGTCCTACTTGTAGCTACTTGCTCCCTCTATATAAAAAACTTCCCAAATCGGTGCCTGTTGGTCCCCCATGATCCTCTTTTTCTTATGTTAAATGAGAGCTGAGTTAATGAGATAGCCACCTGTCACAGTGACCTCGATGGCTCTCTGGGTGGTCTAATCCCTTCTAGCTGCAGTAGTAAAGCCTCCCTTTAACATCAGTAATTAAGTTTTAAAAAAAAGTATTTTACTGCTATTTAGGTGTCATCAATTGTCACTAAAGCACCGATTTTTAGTGAAATCAGTTATGTTTTGTACAGTGGTGTTTGAAATGTTGGGAATCAAAAGCACAGCTTTTACTACACAGCCAGGATAGTGATGCTCCTATGTGTGGGTTTCCGGAGGGTTACCTATAGCGGACAACCGTACCTAAACGTTATTCATAATTATGACACACACTTAAATAACTGATACACGGTTACATTAATAATGGTATCTTCGATGTTTCAAAGATAACATTAGGGACTTTTAGATTGAGTGGACGAGAACGGCGTGAACGTCCATTAATCATGCGTGTCCATGGCAAGCCGTTATTTTGTTTGTTTATTTATTTAAATACGGTGATTAAAAAACATGCTTTCAGCTTAGCATAGCTGTTGTTCAGCATGTCCGTACATGGTACATTCAAATACATATGATTAAACAGATAAAACACAAGATGTTAACATATAAGTAAATGTTAAGAAGAAGAAAAAAAATTTAAACAAAAGAAATATAATGCAAATTAAACAAAAGAAATATAATGCAAGTTAAACAACAGAAGAAAGAAAGAAAAAAATATATAACTAGAAAGAGTGGGTGGATAATTGAGAAATCAATCTGGTGAAAATATTTAAAGGGAACCCAAACCTTCATACTAAGTTACTTTTATTGTAAAGTTTAAGATATTTGAATAAAATCAGTGAAAATTTGAACTTCATGTTTTTCCTTCTTTCTTGTGATTGAGATAATCTACTCCCCTGAAAGCAAGGTATAGAATGCAAATTGATATTCTACTTCACATGTTATGAAGTCACAGATCAAGAACACAAATAAATACGAAGAAAACGAAATAATTGTGAAATTTTAAGTACAAAAGGCATGGAAAGTTGTCCACAAATGACGCATCAAATTGAATATCGCCCTCTAGTGACTAGTCATTTCAAAAAGCTTTAACTTCATTATTCCTTGCCCGATTTAGTTCAAATTTTCACTGATTTTATTCAAATATCTTAAACTTTACAATAAAAGTAACTTAGTGTGAAGGTTTTGGTTCCCTTTAAGTTACGTGCTCAGCGGATTGACTCTGGGAGTTCATTATGGCCCGGTCCCACTGGCCGATGGACACAAAACGTATGCATAAAGGACACAGCGGACGAGCAAAATTTCGCGGGTGGCTCCATCCGTTTTCATCCGCTCCAGAAATGGACAAAATTTGCGAAAATTTGCGAAAACAGAACGGAAAATAACGGACGTGGGTAGTATGTAACGGGGATGTTAAACGGATGTTCATCGGAAGCCTAGCGGATGAAAGCGGATGGAAGCGGATGACAGCTTTGAATACTTTATATACGAGATGCATACGCTTACATCCTTTCTATTTCCGTGCTACTAACGATGTATAGACGTTCCATGTACCTTATCTTTCCTCCCTCTTTCCGTTTTCAGCTGCAGCGGATGTGAGTTGCGAGGATGCCCAGAGGATGCAGAGAAGATACAGTGGACGTATACGGACATAGAACGTTTGTTGCTCGTATTTGTCGCGGATTTACACCGTACACGGTGGAAGTTCATCCGTTCTAAAGTTTTGTGCAGCTCAAAACTTTTTGCGCGGATGAAATCACAGTGGACGGATGCTCGATGGATAGAGCGTATGAAACACGTATGCAATGAGTACACAACGGATGCATAGCGTTTTCCAACGGATGGCGAGATTTTATTTACGTTCTACATCCTCTTTGCATCCGCAAGTGCAGTGGGACCGGGCCTTTAGACAGTTTGATACCAATATAAAGTGAACTAAAGGTACTATGTCCCATTTGCAGGCCAAAAAAATGAAAAAGTTAGATTCAAACTGCATTTGAAAGATAATACTAATTTAGAACTTCCCTAAAAAAGGTGGGGCTTGAAAATGTCTTCAAGTGGGAAAATAACGACTATTAGTTGACAAATCGACTTAGGAGCTATAGAGCCAATAAGTAATAGTCTTGATTTTCAGGCCATTGTACCTAATGTTCATACGTTTTATGCTGCGCAAAGATTCAATCAGTTTAATTTTGGCCATCACAAGAAGTGGGTTCATGTAGACAAATGCTCATGTACCCTTTACAGCTCATTTTATGTATGTTAGTACCAAAGAAGAAAAAAAGCCAGTCAGTCACTCAATAGTGTCTGACAGTGAAGTCTAGCAATTCAACGGCTTTCCTTGCATAATTTGAATATGAGGAAACTGCTAACGTTTAAATTTCACAGATAGGACATACATGACATATTCATAATTCCTGCAAAGTTCTACAGCATTTGAGGTTGGCTGCAAAAGGGACATAGTATCTTTAAAGAAGGTTTGTCCGGGGTGTGCCCAAGTGAAGAATACATTTGTGGCTGCGTAATGAATAAGAACTTTCCTTAACAATTATTTTTGAACATAAAGACCGGTTGTGCTAGGTTATGGATCCGTTTAAAAAATAAGATCAATAAGTCCTTCTTAATCTTATTGCTAATGCAATTAATTTTTACATTATTATATATATCGTTTTTGCTATATTTACAAACTACATCCAAAACTATTCTCAAGGCCCTATTTTTTATTTTGTAATTTAATTAAATGATGGGAAGAAGGACAAAGACTATTGGATTGACCTTTTCAAGGATCTACTTGAAAGAGGGCGTACTGGATCTTCTTGGACAAAAATATTATCATTGAAAACTGAAGATGGTACCGCAGATGGCGAGCATGTATGCAGCGAATATAGAGTCTAGGCCTTATAATAACATTTATTCCTATTTCTTGATATCAAGAATTCAATTCTTGATATCAAGAAATGATTTTCTGTTGTAAAGCTCTACTTCAAAGCTTCCCAAAAGTATCATGCAATAATTATATGATTGTTGTTCGTATGATACACATCAAGCCATATTATTTTACGTGCAAATCCATCGATTCAACCGCTAATGCACAGTCCATATATGGTTTCAGTTTATCATAGCCGTCTTCTTAGGCGTCTGCCTTTCCTCATTTCAACTTATCTAACATGTTCTTTGCGAACTTGGATTCCATTGTCTTTGCACTTGGCGTTCATCATTTGGGAGCCATGAAGTTGTCCGGATCCTTCTATAACTGATTCAAAATGAACTTGACGACATCAACTAGATTGCAAAAAATTCTGCGTTTCAGATTTAATGCTTCAACTCAAGTAATTTTAAATGCCTTTGGCTTATCACGATACCATGCTGCTGCGCTGATGTGGAGCAAATGTTGAAAACATGTCATTCCCACGACAAGATTGTAGTTTATCAGTCATCACGGAGTTTGCCCTTTTCCTATCATCACCTTAAATTTTAGTAAAAGGGAAAGAGTTATGTGATTGTTCTCTTGATATATAGGCAATTTATGAGTACTTTTCTGAGGTCAGGTTGAATCTATAGTTCTTTTATGAATGGGAAAATAATCAGTTCTAGTTTTGCTTGTTTTATAAATATTACAAGCAGTATTATAAACATGAGTTAAGTTCAATTAGTTAGCAAAGGTGAATTCGATACACTGCTAGTATAGACTATAGAAAGTCTAGTGACTTATATTAGTGTTGTCCCTTTGGTTACAAGTATTGAACAAGACAGTGTGGCTAACTGATGATTAGAAAAGAAAGCGGTTATTTGAATCCGGTTAGAGTTGCTGAGAAAAAATATAGCGTGTGTGTTACAATCCAATTCCTATTGACAATTAGAAAAACTCATTTGGATATGCCCAGTGTGTGATGACATGAATTTGTCAAATTCCAGCAGTAATCTGCCAAGTAACTCTTTTAATATTTTGTCCTCCCTTAATGAACTCGAAGTGAAACTTAAAGAGAACCTACCAAAGGACACGCCTCATTCAAGTGAGACTAAAGGGACTAGTCTCCGTGGCGAGAAGCCTGATGTGAAGATTACCCCAATTAAGCTTAGGGAAAAGGGTAATGATTGGCATAGAGTTGACCACCAAACTGTCTCTCCAATAAAGATCTCAAACTGCCTGGGATCATGGATTGTAGTAAAAGGGAAGAATAAATCCACACACAGTGGTAGGACACGCATGTGGGAGTACAACTACAAGTACACCGCTAACGAGTGCGGCCAGTCAGCCCTGCATTGGAACCCCACAATCAGTAAAAAAAAAAAGAACCTGTTCCACCCAAGGAACCATGCTGATCATCAGTCATACCCGGCCGGAAAGGAGAAAACGAGAAATCACCGCAGAGATTTCAAGGTCATCGTAGTTAATTTCAGAAGCATTAAAGGGAAAGTAGCCGTCCTTGAATCACTATTGGATCAAGAGAAACCAGACGTAGTTATAGGCACAGAAACTTGGCTTGACGCAAGCATTAACTCTGCAGAAATCTTTCCTAGTTCCTTCAACATCTTCAGAAAGGACCGAAACTCTATGGGAGGAGGAGTCCTCACAGCTGTAAACAAGAATATACCCTGCTTTGAAAGAAAAGATCTTTCACAGCCGGACATCGAATCGGTCTGGTGCCAAGCTTCATTATCTAACCAAGCTGATGATACTGTCTTGTTCGGAACCTACTATAGACCCCCAAATGATAGGTCCAAGACCATCGAGAATCTAGGAGATGCTCTTACTGAAATCTATAAAAGCAAAAAGTCACCACACATAATCCTAGGAGGTGACTTTAATGTCCCTGGGCTCGACTGGTCAGAGGATCCTGTGGAGCCGAAGAATGCTCTCCACGAAACACTCATTAATTTTATTCAAGAAAATCATCTTACACAGATAGTGAATTTCCCCACCCGACAAGATGCAAATGGAACTAAAAACACACTTGACTTGCTTTTGACCACCCACCCATCATTAATGTAAAATGTTGAACCTATAGCCCTGGAATCAGTGATCACTGTATCATCAAAGCATCAGTATCAACAAAGACTAAATTAGATGCCATGTCTCCGCGTAAAATCTATTTGTGGAAAGACGTCCCAGAGGAAGAATTCAAGACGAGGGCTTTCCAAGCTTCAGTCTGATTACTTCGATTGTAACCCAGAGAAGAAAACAGTAGAAGAAAACTGATCTTGGTTCCGGAATAACCTGTCCAACATCATTGAAGATTTAGTTCCCACCAAGTTAATTAAAGGGCGTATGCGCCCACCATGGTTTACTAGCAAACTTAAAAGACTTTGCAAGAAAAAGGAGAAACACTATATTAAAGCAAAAAGATCAGGAAATGATAAGGACTGGGAACTCTTTGTAAATACTCGGAAAAGTACTGATAAAATAATTAGACGTGCCCACAGAAACTTTGTTGCTTCCATCATGGGCTCTGACAATGTAAAATCCTTTTGGCGCTATGTAAAATCTAGAAGGAAGGAAAATTCAGGAATTAAACCACTCAAAGTCCCAGGGAAACTTCTAACAGATGACCTGGACAAAGCACAAGCCCTCGCAAACCAGTTCAACAGTGTCTTCACACGGGAAGACGCCGAGATGACACCCAAGCCATCCATGAAAGCTGATCCTTTCCCTGAAATGCCACCTATCAGAGTTACGGAAGAAGGAGTAAGAAAATTACTACAAAACATCAACGTAGCCAAGGCGATTGGTCCAGACAAAATACCCAACCAAGCCCTTAAACTGGCAGCATACGAACTGGCAAGAGTACTGCAACACATCTTCCAGCTTTCATTAGACACGGGGGAACTACCATCAGATTGGAGACGAGCAAACATCACGCCAATCTATAAGAAAGGGCAAACAACTGACCCAGCAAACTATAGGCCGGTGTCCTTAACTTGTACCTCCTGCAAGCTTCTGGAACACATCATCGATAGTAATTTAATGAAACACCTGTCCAAGCATGATTCTCTCATATCAACAACATGCTTTCCGTAAAGCAAGATCATGTGAAACACAGTTGATTGTGACCAACTACGACCTAACTAAAAACATGGACGACAAACTCACAACGGATATAGGTATCCTCGATTTTGCCAAGGCTTTCGACATTATGCCTCACCAGCGTTTGCTCATCAAATTAGAGCACTATGGCATACGTACTAAAACGAAAGACTGGATCTCATCCTTCCTCACAAAGAGATTCCAAAGGGTGCATGTGGTGAATGGAAAGTCATCTGACTGGTCCCCCGTACTCAGTGGAGCACCCCAGGGTACAGTACTCGGCCCCCACCTTTTCCTGCTTCACATTAACAACATACACGATGGAATATCCAGCACCGTCAGACTTTTCGCAGATGACTGTCTTGTTTACAACACCATCAAATCCCAGAGAGATGAAGATACCCTCCAACAAGACCTGCATAAACTGGTGAACTGGGCTGACGTATGGGGCATGAGATTCAACCCGTCTAAATGTACCACTATGCGGATTTCCAGGGGAAGAAACAAGTCACACACCACATATAACATGATGGGAGTAACTCTTGAGAAAACAAAGGAAAGTAAATATCTAGGTGTCTACATTCAAAACGACCTGAGATGGAATGCACAGGTAAACTATGCCAGATCCAAAGCATCGAAAGTACTGAATTTGCTCAAGAGAAACTTTCACCATACCTCGCAGTCAACCAAGGAGAAACTTTATAAGACACTAGTCCGGTCTCACCTGGACTATGCGACGTCAGCCTGGGACCCGTTCACCGCTAAAAACATCAAAGACCTTGAACGTGTCCAAAACGCCTCAGCCATGTTCACTACATCAACTTATGGCAGGAACACAAGTGTTACGTCGCTCAAAGAATCCCTTGGATGGCTGCCGCTGCAAGAAAGACGACGAGCAAACAGATTAACCTGCCTCTACAAAACACTAAATGGGACTATGGATATCGACCATCGGAAATACATCACCCCAAAGACCCACGACAGAACACGGGGGCATGACCACCAATTCCAGCTTTATCACACGAGAACTGATGTCCATGCAAACTCGTTCTTCCCAAAAACCACAAAGGAATGGAACAACCTACCGTCTTCAGTAATTTCTGCCAAAACTACCTCTGCATTCAAAGCAGAGCTGCTCACTTTCTTAAAACCCACAAGCCAAAAGTAACTGACCACTCAAAGCCACACCTCCAGTTAAAATTCCCTAGTGGAATGTTCCGGAGGAATCCAATCCAAGATCCAAGAGGGTTTCCGGCCTAGCGGACAACCGTAACTGACGTTATTCATATGACCTCACTAAGTAAATACACGGTAACATTTATGTAGTAATGTGAGATAGTTGCCTCTGTGGCTGGGCCTGGGTTTGGGGCGGGCTATATAGTCTAGCCTTTTGACAAGGCCTCGTGACTCTGGCTAAGCGGCCGCTGAGATGAGTCTAGATACCCGGGGTGAACGCGCGACCGCAACGAGACTGGCTGTGATTCTCGCTCTGTCGTTCACTCGGGCTTTCGCGATTAGTCTCTTTTTAGTCGCTCGGCGTCTATCACACATGTGGCCTTGTTCAAAGGCTAGCTATAGTCCAGCCTCTGTACCGTTTTTGCACCCAAGCAGCTGATAAAATAACACACCCTCAACGTTAAAAGTAGACCTAGCCATTCCTCTCAATCTGAACCTCTGTACCGTTTTCGTGTAGCGCACCCAATCAGCTGATAAAATAACACACCCTCAACGTTAAAAGTAGACCTAGCCATTCCTCTCAATCTGGACCTCTGTACCGTTTTCGTGTAGCGCACCCAATCAGCTGATAAAATAACACACCCTCAACGTTAAAAGTAGACCTAGCCATTCCTCTCAATCTGGACCTCTGTACCGTTTGCGCATATTTTTTTTACACAACTGTTAAGCCATTTTTGCGAAAAAAATCCAAGAAGTGCTCTGGTGAAAGAGTCTAAGTCGTCAGCGCACTATTATGTGCAAGCACGTACAGGCGCGGATCCAGGATTTCTTAGGGGGGGGGGCCCAAATTTGAAATTATGCGAGCCAAATATTGGTACGTAATGGTGACCAACAGTGACGTAATGCGGGGGGGGGGGGTCGGTGCAGGGGGGGGGGGGCGATTTCCCCCTCCCAAGCTTTGACGTTTCATTATATGATTAGAGAAAGAAGACGATTCGTTGTACCGTTCTCGAAAATAATTCTCGTCTGAATTTAGTTTTTCCCCATCCGCGCAAAGCGCGGAAAATTTTACGATTTATTAAATTATTAGAGAAAGAAGACGATTCGTTGTAAAGTGCTCTACTCTTAATCCTCGTCTGAATTCAGGTTCCCCCCTCCCGCGCAAAGCGCGGAAGCTTTTACGATTCATTAAATTATTAGATAAAGAAGACAATTAGTTGTACAGTTCTCGACTCTTAATCCTTGTCTAAATTCAGTTCCTCCCCTTCCCCCTCCTGCGCGAAGCGCGGAAGCTTTGACCTTTTATTAAACTATTAAAGAAAGAAGACGATTCGTTGTACCGTTCTCGACTCTTAATCCTCGTCTGAATTCAGTTCCCCCCCCCCCTCCCGCGCGAAGCGCGGAAGCTTTTACGTTTCATTAAATCATTAGATGAAGAAAACGATTCGTTGTACAGTTTTCGACTCTTAAGCCTTGTCTAAAATCAGTCACCCCCTCTCCCCCTCCTGCGCGAAGCGCGGAAGCTTCTACGTTTCATTAAATCATTAGAGAAAGAAGACGATTCGTTATACAGTTCTCGACTCTTAATCCTCGTCTGAATTCAGGTTCCCCCCTCCTGCGCGAAGCGCGGAAGCTTTTCATCTTCATTTAATCATTCGAGAAGAAGAAGATTCGCTGCACCGTTCTCGAAAATAATCCTTGTCTAAAATCATTACCCCCCCCCCCCTTCCCCCTCCTGCGCGAAGCGCGGAAGCTTTGACCTTTTATTAAACTTTTAAAGAAAGAAGACGATTCGTTGTACCGTTCTCGACTCTTAATCCTTGTCTTAATTCAGTCCCCCCCCCCACGGCGCGAAGCGTGGAAGCTTTGACGTTTTATTAAACTATTCAAGAAAGAAGACGATTCGTTGTACCGTTCTCGACTCTTAATCCTCGTCTGAATTCAGTTCCCCCTCCCCCTCCCGCGCGAAGCGCGGAAGCTTTTACGTTTCATTATATCATTAGAGAAAGAAAACGATTCGTTGACAGTTCTCGACTCTTAATCCTTGTCTAAATTCAGTCTCCCCCTCCCCTCCTGCGCGAAGCGCGGAAGCTTTGACGTTTTATTAAACTATTAAAGAAAGAAGACGATTCGTTGTACCGTTCTCGACTCTTAATCCTCGTCTGAATTCAGTTCCCCCCCCCCTCCTGCGCAAAGCGCGGGAGCTTTAATCTAAGTTTAATCATTAGAGAAGAAGAAGATTCGCTGCACCGTTCTCGAAAATAATCCTTGTCTAAAATCAGTCCCCCCCCCCCCCCCCCTCCCCCCTCCCCCTCCTGCGCGAAGCGCGGAAAATTTTACGATTTATTAAATAATTAGATAAAGAAGACAGTTCGTTGTACAGTTCTCGACTCTTAATCCTTGTCTTAATTCAGTCCCCCCCCCCCCCTCACCCTCCGGCGCGAAGCGCGGAAGCTTTGACGTTTTATTAAACTATTAAAGAAAGAAGACGATTCGTTGTACCGTTCTCAACTCTTAATCCTCGTCTGAATTCAGTTCCCCCTCCCCCTCCCGCGCGAAGCGCGGAAGCTTTTACGTTTCATTAAATTATTAGAGAAAGAAGACGATTCGTTGTAAAGTTCTCTACTCTTAATCCTCGTCTGAATTGATATTCCCCCCCTCCCGCTCGAAGCGCGGAAGCTTTGACGTTTTATTATACTATTAGAGAAAGAAGACGATTTGTTGTAAAGTTCTCGACTCTTAATCCTTGTCTAAAATCAGTCACCCCCCTCTCCCTCTCCTGCGCGAAGTGCGGAAGCTTCTACGTTTCATCAAATCATTAGAGAAAGAAGACGATTCGTTGTGCAGTTCTCGACTCTTAATCCTCGTCTGAATTCAGGTTCCCCCCTCCCGCGCAAAGCGCAGATGCTTTTACGATACATTAAATTATTAGATAAAGAAGACAATTTGTTGTACAGTTCTCGACTCTTAATCCACGCTAAATTCAGTCCCCCCCCCCCTCCCCTTCCTCCCCCTCCTGCGCGAAGCTCGGAAAATGTTACGATTTATTAAATTATTAGAGAAAGAAGACGATTCGTTGTAGAGTTCTCGACTCTGAATCCTCGTCTGAATTCAGTCCCCCTCCCCTCCCGCGCGAGGCTTTGACGTTTTATTATTAGAAAAAGAAAACGATGCTTTGTACAGTTCTCTATACTCTTAATCCTTGTCTAAATTTCAAAGATGTTCTTTGTCTGCTCCTTTTTCTTCCTACACTGTACGTCCTCTTCCGATTGCCCCCCCCCCCCCCCCCCTGGCTACGCACCTGCGGTCAGATAAACACATCTCGATACATTGTCCGACCCCGCAAGCTCAGGGGTTTAAGGCAATACATTACTATCAAATAAGAGAATAAGAAATTACCGTCAGATGATCATCTAAGGACCCGCCGTAGGGCCCTAGATGGAATCCAGGGGGCAAAGCCCCCGGAAGCTTAGGCGTTTTAGGCATTTAATCACGGTCAGATGAGCATATTTTGAGGCCTCATTATGTTGTTAACACTGGCAGTTAACTATTCTTACTTTCTTGCTCTCATTCTATTTTATTTCTCTTTAATATACTTTTTCAAGAAAAGTGGGGGGGGGGGGGGTTCGAGGCTCTCGATCCCCGCCGTACCTCGGGCCCTGACATGTAGGAATCTCAAGAATCATATTTTTTTGCTTGGGTGTAAATTTAGGAATTTGTCATTTTCCAGCAAACACATACAAACGTATAATTTACTAAAAAGTGAGGAAAAATTTCGGAAATTATGTCATTTCAGCATTATTTGTTATCAACCGTTGTGGAATTAGAAATAAACCACGTTTGAATTTAATTTCCCCCAAGCCCCCCCCCCCCCTCTATCAGTACGCCAGTATCTCCTCTTTTCCTTTTTTCTTTATCTTTCCTTCCTTCTCTCTTATTTTTTTGATTGGGGGGGGGGGGGGGTAACAGCCTGGGAGGCAAGGCCCTTTCGGCCCCCCGATCTCCTTCTTACCCCTTTTCTTTTCTTCTTCCTCTTCTTTCTTTCCCTTTTTCTCCTTTTTCCCTTTCCCTTCTTTTCCTTTCTTCTCTTTTTTTTTTTTTTTTTTTTTTGCGGGGGGGGGGGGGGCCAAGGCCCGCTCGGCCCCCCCCCTGGATCCGCGCCTGAGCACGTACACCCAGGGAAGGGAAAATGATAGAAAGGGGAAAACAAGGATAGTGGAGAGGATATGGAGAAGGAAAAACAAGGAAATACATAATTGAAGAGCTATAAAGAGGATCATAGATCTAGACTATAAGTAAACACAGGTAAATACATAAAGAAGGAGAAAGGAAATCTATCAGATTTAAAAAAAGAAATAGATGACGAAGGAGAAAAGGATAGATTGAAGGAGAAACAAAGAAATACATAAAACAAAAAAGAAGAGGTTAGAATGAAGGAGAACAAAATAATAACATAACGAAGGAGAACTGGGGGATATAAACAAAGAAATATATAACGAAGGAGAAAAGGGATAGACTGAAGAAAAATAAATAAATACATGACAAAAGAGAAGAGGATAGGTTGAAGGTGCACACAGAAATACATAATGAAAGAGAAGAGAGGATAGATTTAACCCGAAACAAATAACGAGTATGTACACATGTGCAGCTCCAGCAATCCAACACTGCTAAGGGTAATGATAGACTCTGTCTCTAGTCGTTTGCACAGTATATTTGACTGAAGTGGCTAAACAGTTGTGTAAAAAAAAAATATGCGCGTACCGTTTTCGTGTAGCGCACCCAATCAGCTGATAAAATAACACACCCTCAACGTTAAAAGTAGACCTAGCCATTCCTCTCAATCTGGACCTCAAATACGGTCCAGACGATTCTGCCATTCTCCACCGACTTTCCGGGGGAGAGTTAACTCCGCCCACAAAGCTATACACGTCCGATGTACGCTGATTGGACGAGAAACCTGACAATCACTTTGGCGCATTACGTAATTCTCCACCACCGTAACAAAGCTACGGCGACAATAGTCAAATTACTGACTATTATTATAAGGCGAATAACAAAAATCAATATAGGGTCCAGAACTAGACTACTCTTGCAATGGCTTGAGTGCACACTGGACCAAGAAGTTACCAGCAACAATGGCCTGGGCTTGGGTTCGGTTGCAAGAGGTGACAGCTTTCACATTACTGGAGAGGACTTTACTGGAGAGAAGTCACATGTGGTGCACGTGCGTAGTGGGCAATTGAGTTACATGTGAGTTAATCATTCGATTATTCTTATAAATGTTACATTTATTTATTGTTATATATGTACATGTAAACTACTTAAATGCTAATTGTCGAACAATTATTGATGTCCCTATTGATATTGACAGAATTTGAGTGTGTAATGGGTTCTTGCAATGCAATCCTTTTTATAGTATTTGAGTGGCGTATGTGCATCTACATGTACATGAAGTGAAATCCTAAACTCGCACTTGTTTATTTTCGTTGGTGGTACGATGTTTTACGATTGTACCCAGATGAATGGGCTATATAACTGAATTTTATTTATTCATACCTCTGAATTTTACTGCATGATGTGAATTGTAATATATTACGTTTTATATTCCACATACTAAGAATCTTGTTCTACGATTGGTCAAAAGTAAATCACGTGATGAAAGATAGTTCGCCCATTATTGATAGGAGAAGCAAAAAGTTTGTTACACTGTGTAGATAGTACTACTATCTACACAGTGCAACGCACTTTCACTGAAGATTATCCAAAAGCGCACTAAAACAGGCGCAATTAAGCGCGCATTACCAATGAGCGCAATTAAAGCAAACACATGAGCGCACCGTACCCTCAAGGGGTTGGGTTAAACTTTTTACTTTTTTTGGTGTGAATTTGGGCCTGGTGTCTTTTATGTAGATGCATACACGTCCTTTCTTTTTGTAGTTCAATTGTTTTAGATGTGGAATATAGAGCAAATAATCACCTTTTTGTTTCAAGCGATGGCAAACTATCACTTCCTCGTCGATCAGAATGTATACGCTATCTTTCCTCAGCTTCGCTTCCGAAAGATAGCTACATCCAGTTCGCCTCGGAAGTGATAGTTTGTCCCATCACCTTCACCAACGGTAGTTATTTGCTTATTATCCCTCAACTCATGGGACTTCAAAGACTGTATTGTACAAGGGCGTATACGTTGAAGACAAGCCTTTATTTATATAGTGTGGGCGGTGAGTTTATTGGATTTTGGCCGGCCCAATGGGGGAATTAAACCTCCTAACCCCCTAGATCCGCCCCTGACACGAATGACTCTTCGGTGTGTTTTTTTCTTCCGATTATTGTTTCTGAACAATAACAACATGAACAGGCGCGCCGGAAGCAGTTTGGGATTGGGGGGGCAAACATTTCAGGGGGCTCACATTCCAGGGGCAGTGACGTAATGAGAAAAAAAATTCGAAAGGGAGGGGGGGGGGGGGCAGACGAAAAATCTGCATCACCACCAGTCTTACACGTTACATGCAGGTCCCGCGGAACGTTTTTCAAAGTGGAGTATTATCGATCAGGTAGAGCGTAAATTGGCGTAGGGCATGAGCCTCGGCAGGGGGTCAAGGGGCTGAGCCCACGGAAGCTCAGGGGTTTTAGGTATTTAACTACGGTCAGATGAGCATCCAGGGGCCGTCTTAGGGCCTTGATGTGGTCCAGGGGGCAGAGCCCCCGGATGCTCAGGGGTTTTAGGTATTTTATTACGGTCAGATGAGCATCCGGGGTCCCGCTTTAGGGCCCTTGGTGGGGTCCAGGGGTCCAGACGTAATGAGAAAAAAATTCGGAAGGGGGGGGGGGGGCAGACGTAAAACATGCATCACCACCAGTCTTACACGTTACATGCAGGTCCCGCGGAACGTTTTTTAAAGTGGAGTATTATCGACCAGGTAGAGCGTAAATTGGCGTGGGGTCCAGGGGGCAGAGCCCCCGGAAGCTCAGGGGTTTTAGGTAATTAATTACGGTCAGATGAGCGTCCAGGGGCCCGCCTTAGGGCCCTCGGTGGGGTCTAGGGGGCAGAGCCCCCGTAAGCTTTAGGGTATTAAGCATTTAATTACGGTCAGATGAGCATTTTTTATACCTTATTTGTGACATTGGCAGGTCACTTATTTTTTTCTCCGTTTTTCTTTCTTTTTCTCTTTAACATACTTTTTCAAAAAGGAGGGGGGGGGGGGCTCGAGAAAATAAGCGTATTTCGCCTGACTGTAATTTGGGACTTTCTTATTTTCCAACGAACGCATAAAAAGTTATGACTTACAAAAAAAATGGAGAAAAAATGCCGGAAAATCATGTCACAACATCAACATTTGTATATCACTTGTTTCGAATAAGAAATACATCACCCCTCCCCCATCAGTACGCCAGCGTTCAGGGGCTCATGTCTTCTCACCCCTATAACAAAAAAACAGACACGCTAATTTCCCATTCTCGCACAATATGTCCACGATATGCGTGTATCGCTATTATAGAGACCTCCATTGATAAATACCGTTAGGTGGCATGCGCAATGTTTATGAAATTTAATTCCTGTGAACTTTCCTTTTTCTTTGAATGGAATTGTATCTGTGATTTAATTCAGGTTTTTGTTATCGTTACATTCTTTTGGATTAAAAATACAAACCATGTTTACTCCTTTACTGTTTTTTTTTTTTTTTTTTTGGAGGGGGGGGGGGGGGCGTTTGGGGGGGGCAAAAATGCGTTTTGCCCCCCCCCCCACTTTTTTGACTGGGGGGCAACTGCCCCCCCCCCTGCCCCCCCACTTCCGGCGCCTATGAACATGAATATGGATATAACATGAATTGTTTTAAAACTTGGTGATAAATTGTTGAAATTTGATAAAAAGCCGTTTTGTGGCTTGGTCGAGACAAGTTGTGCTAGTCGTGTAGTCCCATCTGTGCTGTATTGCGTGGAAGGGAACAGGCCATTTTCGTAATGTAATCAAATGTAATACATACGTCTTTGTGAAGTTCCTCAATACAAATTATTTCATTCACCTGTCTAGGATTCACAATAGTCAGAGTGCAAATTGCATGTATTAAGTGGGGCAACAACTAATGTATGCAGATTGGATTCTGTCTATTTAAATACTATTATTATTATCAGGTGAATGAAATAGTTTGTATCGAGGCACTTGATTCACTTGGGGCGTCATTGAGAACGCCCGTAGATTTGGCCAAAACCCGTTCTAGATTTCAGGGCCTCAGCGGTCATCCAACTGTTACTATAGTAACTTCTCGATTTTGCACACGAACCGCAGATTCTAATTCCGCAATGAGTTTGCGAAAATTGCCTAATATCTGAATGCGCCAACGTATCGAATTGGGGCGCTGGACAATGGCCTGGGATTTGGTTCGGTTGCAAGAGGTGACAGCTTTCACATTAGGGACTTTTAGATTTGCACGTCAACAGCTTTGACTGTAACGTGTGACGTCATTTTAAGGCACTGCGCATGCGTCACGTCGTCTCAATCGGCGATCGAGAATGCGTCAACCTTGATTTTCCTAAATCTAGTACGGTACTAGTATATGCCGCGTGTGCATAAAACATACAGTTCCTCAGATAGACAAAGGAACATCCCTTCCCTGCTATTATGTAAAAATGTGTAGAACAGGTGTCACCTGCATATTCACCTGTTCTACACAATTTTACATAATAGCAGTGAAGGGAGGTTCTACCACAGCAATAGACCAGTTTCGTAATATAACCAAATTTAATGCATACGTCTTTGTGAAGTGCCTCAATACAAATTATTTCATTCACCTGATAAGAATAATAGTATTTCAATAGTCATAATGCAACTGCATATATTAAGTGTTGCTAGGTAGGTCAAGCCATAATGTTTGTCCAACCTGCCAACAACTAATGTATGCAGTTCGGATTCTGTCTATTGAAATACTATTATTCTTATCAGGTGAATGAAATAATTTGTATTGAGGCACTTCACAAAAACGTATGCATTAAATTTGGTTACATTACGAAAGTGGCCTATTGTTGAGGATAGAATGAGGAACTGTATATTTTGTCCTCTTTCTTTGTTCGTCATGTTCATAGTGTTACTTCCTGCATGCATGTATATCGTCGAGTACAATCTAAAAGATTTCTAATTGTAGTCAACATGGGCAGTTGAGTACGTTGACACGCATGATCAGTCGGCGTTCGTCGTGTTCTCGTCCACTCATTCTAAAAGTCACTATTACTGGAGAGGACATTACTGGAGAGAAGTCACAAGTGGTGCACGTGCATAGTGGGCAATTGAGTTACATGTGAGTTAATCATTCGATTATTCTTATAAATGTTACATTTATTTATTGTTATATATGTACATGTATACTACTTATATGCTAATTGTCGAACAATTATTGATGTCCCTGTGGATATTGACAGAATTTGAGTGTGTAATGGGTTCTTGCAATGCAATCCTGTTTATAGTACTTGAGTGGCGTATGTGCATCTATGTACACGAAGTGAAATCCTAAACTCGCACTTGTTAATTTTAGTTGGTGGTACGATGTTTTACGATTTTACCCAGATGGCCAAATGAATGGGCTATACAGTGTGAGTCAAAAAAAACTTTACACCTAGGAAATTACTAATAATTTAAAAAATAATTTATGAACACTAAAGTATTATACATCATATGAAAGAGTGTTTTATCCTGAATCATTTGGTACCATTTTTGGGTGGAATGTGTTCACGCTTGGATGAACAGGAGGTATTGTTTGCGAGAGTGCAAAAATCGAATTGCGCCAAAGTATTAAAGTGAGAGAATGAATGGAATGTATGAAATGAGATGCATTGCAGATGCTTTTTTCAGTAGCAAAGTCACACACACACACACGCACACGCACATATGAAACACACACACTAACACACCCACCCACACACACGCGCACACACACAAACATATGATAATGGTGTTCATTTGGAGTAAAATACTTTATTTTTTACTTGATCTTCAAATTGTTAACGATCATCATAATTATGATGATAATGTTAATTCAAATGCTTATCATCATGGATCCTTTGAAGCTTCATTTGTGACCAGCAAGTAACTGTCCGTTCATCTACTCCTCGACATGACCTCCGTCCCTTTCGATGCACTTTCTAGCGCGATGGAGCATCTCCTGAAACACTCGACGAAGCATGCGCCTGTCTCTCCCAAGTGCTTCGCTCTCAATCCTGATCCTCTCTCGTAGGTCGTTGAGGTTCGCAGGTGGGCTCTGGTACACCCGAGACTTGAGGTAACCCCAGACGAAAAAATCAAGCGGTGTTAGGTCCGGGGATCGACGTGGCCACTCCACAGGTTCGTTCAGAGCGATGGTCCTGTTCCCGAAGAGTTCTCGCAACCTGGTCATCACAATCCTTGTCCTGTGAGCAGGGGCACCATCTTGTGCCCACCAAAGGTGCCTGAAAGGACCGTTTCTCTGACGCCTAAATCGTTCCATCTGATCCAGAGCCGGGACAACCTGATCATCTATCATTCTTAGATAGCGCTCCCCATTCACTGTCTGTTCAAAGAAGAAGGGTCCAAGAAGACTTCCATTTCCAAGAAGGCCGATCCAAACTGTCACATCTAAATTTGCTATGCGAGTGTGCGTGTGTGTGTGTGTGTATATGTGCGAGTGTGTGTGTGTGTTTGCGTGTGTTTGTGTGACTTATTGAGTTTGACTCTGTGTGTGTTTTGATATGTGTGACATGATTAATTTTGGTAGGGATGTTATTTGGATCTGCAAAGACCGAATTAATACCGTAATCCCAATTGTTTTATTCAAACATCACATAAGCATTATTTGGCGCAAGTCGATTTTTGCACTCTCGCAAACAATGCCTCCTATTTATCCAAGCGTGAACACATTCCACCCAAAATGGTACCAAACGATTTGGGATGAAACACTCTTTCATATGGTGTATAATAATTTACTTTTCATAAATGATTCTTAAAATTATTAGCATTTTTCCAGGTGTAAAGTTTTTTTTGACTCACACTGTATAACTGAATTTTATTTATTCATACCTCTGAATTTTACTGCATGATGTGAATTGTAATATATAACGTTTTATCCCTCAACTCATAGGACTTCAAAGACTGTATTGTACAAGGGCGTATACGTTGAAGACAAGCCTTTATTTATATAGTGTGGGCGGTGAGTTTATTGGATTTTATTGTATTAAAAAGATATTGTTTGCATTATGTATTGTATGAATCTGTTGTTGCTTTTTTACACTTCAACTGTAATTTAGGTTTTGCTTAAGTGATGTAAGGCATATATATGTGAAATGAAAATTTAACTGTCCTTCATCAGTTATATCACACATGATGTATTATTTAATTTAACCTATTCATTGAAATCATGACTATAATAGTGATGATTATTTTAATAAATCTTCGATGTATTAAAGCGTATCCGGACACCTACCCCCTGGACATCCACCCCCGGATAACCACCCCAAGTCAACTACCCCCTAGGACAACTACCACCTTGGGCAACCACCCTCTAGGACGACTACCCCCGGGACAACTATACCCCCGACAACCAGGGGCGTCGCCAAAGGGGGGGTGTGGGGGGTGCGACACCCCCCCACCTTTCAGGATATTGTCGGTAAAATTGCGCTGCCGTCGGGAAAAAGAGAAAAGGGGGAGGGAAAAAAAGAGAGGGAAAAAAAAGAGGGAAAAAAAGAGAGGGAAAAAAAGAGAGGGAAAAAAAGAGAGGGAAAAAAAAGAGAGGGAAAAAAGAGAGGGAAAGGGAAAGAAAAGAAAAAAAAGAAAAGGAAAAGAAAAGAAAGAAAGGAAAAGAAAGGAAAAGAAAGGAAAGAAAAGAGAAGAAAGAAAAAGAGGGAGGAGAGGAAAGAAAGGAAAAGAAAGAAAAGAAAGAAAAGGAAAAAAGAAGAAAAAAGAGTGACAGGGAAACAAAAGAAACGGGGGATGAAAGAGAGGAGAGAGAGGGGAGGTAAGAGTCTGAGAGAGGAGGAGTGGGAGTAAAAGAGAGAAGGGGGTTGTTGGGTGGAGTCGTCTCGTCGAGGGAGCAAGAAAGACATGGGTAAATATGTTGCTGTGTCGGGTCAGCTGTGTCGGTATTCTTGCTCGATCCTCGTGTACTATATCATGGACCCGTAGTAGGGTCCATGACAATATCAATGCAGAAGTTTGAAGTCGGTGAGATGTATATTGTCGGTCGGCCGACAAGTTTTTTTCCCTACGAACTGTGACTTCTTATCCGCTGTGACGACTTCGAGAGTGACTACAACTACAATACTTGTATTTTTTCGAAGTTTCACTTTCCTATAAAATCAGCTAAAGAAATCAAAGGTTTAAAATTTTCGGGGAAACTTAATTCAAACAAGGTTAAGAGTCAACAACGGTACGACGAATCGTCTTCCTTTCTTTATACCTTATTGTGATGAAACGCCAAAAATTTCGCGCTTCGCGCGGAAGGGGCAACTTCATTTAGACGAGTCGAGAACGGGACGACGAATCGTCTTCTTTCTCTAATAATTTAAGGAAACGTCAAAGCTTCCGCGCTTGGCGCGAGAGGGGGGAACTGAATTCAGACAAAATTAATAGGACTTATTTAGAGTTAAAAACGGTACAACGAATCGTGTTCTTTCTCTAATAATTTGAGGAAACGTCAAAGCTTTCGCGCTTCGCGCGAGAGGGGTAAACTGAATTCAGATGAATAGGGCTTCATAAGAGTCGAAAACGGTACGATGAATCGTCTTCCTTTCTTTATATTGTGGTGAAACGCCAAAAATTCCGCGCTTGAAAACTTCATTTAGACGAGTCGAGAACGGTACAACGAATCGTCTTCTTTCTCTAATAATATGAGGAAACGTCAAAGCTTTCGCGCTTCGCGCGAGAGAGGGAAACTGAATTCAGATGAATAGTCGAAGCTCTATTCATCATTGAGATAAATAAACATAATTGCACCAACATGATTCAAATATGTAATTTATGCTAATTTTCCTAAATAAACGATGCGCCATATTGCTATAGCGCATGCGCGTATGCGCGCACAACAGAAAATGCTTAACCTTCGTCCAATACTAAAACCCTGATTTGTTACAATATATACGACAGTAACTTGCGATAAGCCAATATTCAAGACCGAAATCATTGGAAAAGTGTCTGATTTCTTTAATTTTGGAGCATTATGTGAATCCTACAGTAAAGTTATTAGTTCAATTAATGATATAAGTTTCATTAAGTCGAGTATTACTTTATAAATAAGAGTTACAAAGGAACAAAAAATAGCTTTTTCTTCGCCATGCTCCGCAGTCAACCATGTTTCCTTTCTCACTCGCCTTTATAGTTCATGATTTTGGACAGAAGAAGAAAACAATCATTGCTATATTTTGTGTATAATAAATGGGTTGATGATTGAGATTTAGTTGCATGATATTCCAAGTTCATGAATAAATATTTGTCTTGTTGGTATCAATATCATTGTTTCGTTTATGTAAGTTCACCACGATTTAAATGTTTTATTCAAACAATAATCACTTTGTTACAGAGGCTGTTTAACGAGGAAGAAAACAAAGTGAAGACTCAACTTTTTTTAATACATATTTATTTCTCCATTGCTACCTACCTTAAATATCTTGTTCACATCTTGTTCATATATTGTGATATTTGATTTTAATCAATAAAAACTTGAGAAAGAAAAAACACCGCTTCGAATTATTTGTGAGGTATCAGTTTAATATCATGTATATTGCACGCACATGGCATCATTTCTCGAGCAATTTTACCTGTAGAGAATGCTCCAACACAAAATTAAGTTGGCCAAATCTCCGTTGGTTGACGAGCGCTTCATCAATGAAACTAAATAACACAAGACTTCACTTTCCTACATAACGTATATAACCTCAATCCTGATCCTAAATCTAACACTATGGCATGGTTATCCATGTGAACCCTATTGGTAAAATATTCAAAAGCTATACTTTGCCGTTTTTTTGTTTCTCGCAATACGAAACATCTTTATAAAAATTGGAGAGTTCAATCATTTTAATGCCACTAGATATATGTTACCTATGTTCAGTGGCGGATCCAGGGGTGGGCCGAAACAGCCGCGGCCCCTCTATTGGCGGCGCAAAAAAAATTGAGAAGGAAAAAAGAGCCGGAAGAAAAGAAGAAGAAAAAAAAAGGAAAAAAAAAGAGAAGATAAAAGAAAAGAGAAGAAAAAAGAAAAGAAAAGAGAGAGAGTTCAACAAAAAGAGGAAAGAAAAAGAAGAGAGGAGCCGGGGAGAAAGAAAGACAACGAAATGGCACTACAAATTAGTGACAGTAACGACGAATAAGGGGAAAGACAAGGGGAGGGGGGGGGGGGGGGTGCGTGAAGGTGGATACATTGAGGTGTGGGGGGGGGAGGGGTGACTGGCCGTATTCTTATTTTTAGGTTATTATGGAATTATGCTTATTTTCAAAAAATCTTAGCATGCTTGTATATGTTAAAGATAAAGTTGAGTTCTGGTCATGTGATTGCGTTGTGAAAAAAACGATGTGGAATCTATCAGAAAAGGTTGATCATCTAATATAGTATTTGTGTGTATTGCAAGGTTCTGGAATCATCAAAATGATAAGAAATTTGGCCAAATCTTGGAAAAGTTACAAGCACTGTACACAGAATGATGTATATGGGACTACATGAGCACATGGCGAAAAAACCTACCCCCCGATTTTTACGATGTTTCATGTCGTATTTAGAATATGAAGACATTTGAAGAGCCATGCTTTTCAGGGAACATGTTTAATCTGATGTTCTTCCACCCTTGCATAATAATAATAACGCTCACAAATTATTTTTTACCTCTTCCCAGAACTCAACCTTCTCTTTAAGCCGTAGTGCATGAAAAAGGTTAGTGTAGAAACACTTCTGAAAAGGCCGCGCCCGGCCCCTCCAAAGAACGGCAGAATGGTCATCTATAAATTCTGGGGTCATTCTCGATGGCTTGGGAGCCGTTATTGAAGTGGGGGCCGGCCCTACTCAAATGGTAGTGACGGTAGCGATGGATAAGGGAATAAGGAGTAAGGGATGCACATGCAGGCGCGTACGCATACAACATGGCAGAGCTTGAGGGGCCTGACAGAGCCTTTTCAAGAGAGAAATTGTCTTTAGGAGAGAAAAAGAGGTTATTTCTAAAATGAAATGAAAGGGCTCTTGTCAAATAGCCCTTTCATTTCATTTTTGTCTCTCGAAATAAACTCTCTTTCTCTCTTTATGAGATGGAATCTTTAATCTGAAGCCTTTTTGTGCTCTTTGAAAATAGCACACTGAATGGGGGCAGTGCAATATAAATTTCAAGGGATGGATTAGAGTTTTTATCGCTCTTGAAAGTCAAATAGCCCTTTCATTTCATTTTAGAACAATTTCATATAACTTCTGTTTTCGTATTGTTGTACTTTCGTCTGCAGACTTCTTAAAGGGAAAGTCCACCCCAGGATTTTTTTTAGCTGACGATATAGACCTAATAATACCATGAAGAATGATACAAGTCTCATTAAAATCCATGATCACATAACGAAGATATATCGACTTTTTTATCGAAAATCAGCCGCCCCCCGAATGCAAATGCGTTACATGGGCAAAAAACGATCGCCAAAAAATAACCGATAGTATCGAAATTGTGACGTATGTTGCGAGCTGCCTTCTTATTTCGCAGACATTCACTTTCGCTCGCGGTACACTGTTATCGCACTGACACGACGAATCATGAATGAAAGTGAAAGTGAAAGTGAATGTCTCCGAAATAAGAAGGCAGCTCGCAACATACGTCACAATCGTTTCATGCCCATGTAACGCATTTGCATTTGGGGGGGGGGGGGCGGCTGATTTTCGATAAAAAAGTCGATATATCTTCGTTATGTGATCATGGATTTTAATGAGACTTGTATCATTCTTCATGGTATTATTAGGTCTATATCGTCAGCTAAAGAAAATCCTGGGGTGGACTATCCCTTTAAGCACAAGTCATGTCGAGTAAACTCAGTCGGAAATGTAATCTGTAGGCGTAAGTGTAAAGTTATTGTTTCATGTTCTTCCTTTTTTTTCTTTCTTTCTTTCTCTCTCTCTCTCCCTCTCTCTGTCTCCTTTTCCTCTATCTTCTTCTTTTTTTATAACATTATTCTCTCTTTTCTTCTAATTTGTTTTATGTGTGTGACATGCGTTACGCGTACGTCTATCAATGTCTAAATATGGTAGATTTACATTTTGATGTTTCCCTTTGTAGATGCACCTTATATTCCAGAAAGTGCCCTATTTTGATGGTGCCCCCCCCCCCTTATGTACTGATCTCGATAAAAAATAACTTTCTCATTAATTCTATTTCCCATATTTCTAATACTTGCACTATTCTCCAATTTTAAAAAAATCGTCTACTTTCTCTCAAGACAACATTATATAAAGGATTCATTAAAGCAAGGCAATCTCGCGAGTCATCTCTCAATTTCTAACTTCTTGCTTTCCTCATCTCCCAGTCTCCCTTGCTGTAATATTCCTCGTTACTTCCTTCCAATTGAACTCCAACTTAATTGATGTTACACTGTATCTATTCTTCAACTACAGGTAGATGCAAATGTTACTCAAAATCCATTACATAAATCACACTCAGGATACAGCCAATTGACGAGAATTGCTTCAATCTATATTTTACATGTATCATTAATATATGGTTTTACAATGGCTATGGTGATGAGTTGTCTAGGTAATATGTTGATGTGTTTGTTGTAATGTATTACCATGGTGCACCTTCTTGGTTAAAAAAAAATATGTGTATGTATTAACGTAAGTTCGTGCCTTTACATACCACAGTAGATTTCAATGTATTATATTTGATGCAGAATCATATTAATATTTGAAGATTAGAAACACAAACAGTTTCCATAACCGTTCAAGTGTTTCAAGAAAAAGTTAAGCAAACTTTCTCCTGGATGTAAATTCACACTAGCGTATATCACTAGCGAGCTCTCCGATCCAGGCTAGACTCTTCGCGAGCGGTTTCATTGGAATTAAGCGGATTCATTGGAATTAATCGAGAAATTCCCCTCGCTAGCGTGTAAATAAAAAATATGCCGGCCGGCCATACGAAGGTAACGATGGATAAGGAGGAAGGGGTGCATACGTGAACTGCAAGCGTATTGGAGATGATCATCATTTTAGGGTGTGCAATCTGGGTCGGAATCCAGCATAATATATTCATAAAAAAGAGGATCACATAAAAGCACTCATGATAAAGCCGCGCCCGGCCCCTACAACATCATTTTGGATTTTTAGATGATGGGGCGGGTGGCAAGGGTAGGTGGCAAAGTTCCCCCACTTTTTCAAGTACCCCCAAATTGCCACTTTTACTTTGTAAGAAGTGCCCCTTCCCCTTTTCAGAGCTACCCCTTTTTAAATCGGATAAACGCACATTTTATCAACACATGTGCCCCCTTTCCTATCTGATAAGGGCTATTTAGAAAAATGAGGCCCTTCATAAAAAAGTGTCCCTTTTCATTCTCATAAGTACCCCTTTTCATCTCTGGTAAATGACCTTTTTCATATACGAGAAGTTAATTCTTTTCACTTCAGTGCGCTCTTCACCTCCGATAATTGCCCCTATTCAAATCTGAGAGATACTCGTTTTACTTTGAAAAGTACCCTTCCCCTCCTGATAAGTACGCTTTTCATCTATGATGGGTGCCCATTTTCACCTCTGCTAACTGCCATTTTATTTTGAATCGTGCCCCTTTTCCTTTCTAATAAGGGACCTATCCCCTTTTCATAAATGCCCCTTTTCACCTCTGATAAATCAATTTCTGATGGATGCCCCTTTTCCGTCGACAAATGCCCATTTCCCATACTCATAAGTGCCCTATCTCATTTCTGGTGAGTGCCTCCTTTCAGGTGTAAGAAGACCCCCGTTTGAACCTTTGATAATTACTCTTTGTACCTTGACACAATGCTCCTTTTCTTTTCTAATATGTGTCTTTATCACTTTCGATAAGTGTCCCCTTTACCTCTCACCATTAGTCTTGCACCTAATTTAAAGCGACTAAGAGTAATTTCCCCTAAAGCTCGCTCGCTCGCATTTATAGATGATACAATTACATGTCACTTAACAAAGGTCTTTTTAGTCTTCCGTTATGAGAATGTGCTTATAACCCCATCATGATTTGGTTTTTTCCTCTTTATAAGATGTAATTTTTCACTCTGCGACCTCACAGATCTTACATTTTTTTCTCGCTCGCTTTGCTCACTCGCAAATGAATATTCAAACAATCACATCCAACCGAAAGTGTGATGCTTAAGCAATATCTTGTATAATATATAAAGAAAAACAAATATGGAAATCGTCCCTGATAATGGAATCACAATGAAGGGGTATATACCAATGTCTAAAAGAATGTATATTTTCGCTTTGAGATTTCGCTTTGTAGGTGCCCTTTTTTGTTGGTGCTTTCCACTTTGGAAATAGCTCCGCCGCCCCTGCTTACCCATTAGCGCCCGGACGCGCCAGCGTTAATTTCGCGCTTGCGCGCAAAGGGGGTGTCTGTGGGGGGATGTCCTCTCTATCTCTGAAGCTGAATTTTTTTAACTGGATTCGTGCGATTCGGTTAATACTTTTAGAGGGAGTCTGAGGGGGATGTGCCCCCCTCTGAAGCTGACATTTTTTGGATTTTTGAAACTGGATTCGTGCGTTTTGGTTAATAATTTTTTGGGGATTCTGATTTCATTTCAAAACACCTGCAGTTAATGCGGGATGGGGTTGCAGCCTCTCTTTACCCGAAAATTTAAAAATTACCCATATGCATTTTTTATATCTTATCTCGTATATTTTGGTGACAAATAACACTTTCACAACATACATATGCTCAAATTTCCGCTCGCCAAATTATGAAACCAGGAAATAGATATTGGGGCAAGAGGCTTCAGCTCCCACTGATGGAAATGTCAACAAAATTGCGCGCGAGCATAACTTGAAAACGGGGAATGTTGATATCGGACAAGAGACGTGACGTGAGCATGTCCCCTTTAAAAAATTGTGCCCGCTTGTAGGTACCAGTACACGAAGTACAGTGCTTCTAATATGACCTTGTCAGTATTGATAAGTTGAAATAACGGTCTGCGCGATTTTCGAATTTCCGGCCCTCCCTATTGGAAAATCCTGGATCCGCGCCTGCCTATGTTCAAGTCAAATGTTCTATTTTGTATCCATTTGTATCTTATTGATGTTTATAATCTGTACTGACATGCAAACGAAACAAATTTCCGATCATTGGACAAATAACATTTGAACATTGAATATTGATATGTATAAATATTAGAAATTGAATGATGAGCGCCATATGATAAAGATAATTTTGTTAAATACCATGCATAATCATACGTTAAAGGTACTATGTCCCATTTGTAGGTTAAAAAATGAAAAAGGTTAAATTTCAACGACATTTGAAAGACAAAATAGTACTTCCCTCAAAACGAAAGTGTTTGAAAATGGCTTTTTGTACCGAATGGTCGTACGTTATGTTTTGCACAAAGATTCCATCAGTTTAATTTTGGCCATTACAAGTAGTGGGTTATTGATGTAAACAAATGCTCATGAACATGGCAGCAGGGAGAGTTTAAATCCACATCTCCCTGGTTACAGCTCATTTTATGTATGTTAATAGCAAAGAAAAAATGATGTCAGTCAGTCACTCAATAGTGTCTGACAGGGAAGTCTAGAAATTAAACGGGTTTCCTTGCATAATTTAAATACTAGGACACTGCTAATGCTTAAATTTTACAATTAGGACATACATGCATATTCATAATTCCTGCAAAGTTCTACAGAATTTGATGTTGTCTGCAAAAGGGACATATAGTACCTTTAAGTAGTAGTCAAATTAAGCTAGGTTTCGTTTACATATCACAGTAGGCTATATTGGCAGCTTTGAGAAAAGTACGTTTGTTAATTTGTAAGTTTGATATTAAAACAATGGAAAGTGACTGATAAATAAACACTTGTTAAGAAGTCTACAATATATTGTTAATAATTCAGGGTGTAGTGGTTGAACACAAATGGTTCTTTTTATATGTGTGGTGGTCCCAGTGCCTGATTTGAGAACAATTCGTCCTTGTTTTCACGAAGTGACGGTAGTGAGGAAAATCGTAACGCAAAGTGAATGCAATTTTTTTTCACTACCGTCACTTCGTGAAAACAGCGACGAATTGTTGTAGGCTTACATCTGTCAGTCCAAATTTGAAAATGATGTTTACATTCACTCTTTACCAGAACTATTTTGTGTTGAACGACTGTTTGCGACCGTAGGCCAAGATGGTGTATGATGTCTGTATCGTAGGAGCTGGAATGGTGGGGTCAGCTGCAGCCAAATGGCTCTGTAAACTGCAACCAGAAACCAAAGTCTGTCTAATTGGGCCTCAAGAACCAACGGAAAAGGTGAATTGAGTTATCATTTTTGTTAATTCCCGTTCAATATCAATGATTACTAATCACAGTGCATCTGATGTATTTTTTTAATAGAGCGACAAAAACAAGCCGATGGTATACAAGCCATTATGTTTATAGGGCAAAAAAGGTTTCTATCTTGTTTTTTTTTTGTGGAAAATTCAGTGATCCCACACTTGCTCCTGCGACAATTGCTCTGAGCTTTGTTCGTCAGGTTGGGGAAGTCAACTGCCCCAATTTTTTTTTACACGCTAGCCTGGCCATTTCTGTGATAAATACCATGGAAGCGACTGATATTAGAGTCAAGGCGCCAATATACATTATTCATGGGTGTGGCAATCATCAGCGAGCAACCAATGAGAATGACAATTTATTCTCATGTCACCCACATAGGGGGTATCGGAGAAGTATACAATTAGTTTAAATTTGTCAATTTAACACTGTACAATACATCTCTCCCTCTTTGGTTTATTATTAACCACCCCCGCGCCCTCTTGTAAATTATGGAAGCAATTGTGAATGAATTAAGTTACTGGCACCAGTAAATTGTTATTTGAATTAATGAATATTATTAACTATAAATATAACTGATAAAAAATAAAAACACCCTCAACGCTAAAATAGAGACAGTCTTTGCCTTTCATTCTCACTCTCACTTTCGACGGGTCTATTTTCGGGTGCTGTTGTTCTTGAATTATAGAATAAAACTTTTCCCTGAAAGATTATATTTTTATTCGGCGTATACATGAAATTAATATTTAATTTGTTGTTGTTGTAACGACCACGATCTAGGAATGGGAAGACGGTAGGCGGGAAGTTTTCGCATCACATTACGATGAGGGCCGTGTGACAAGAGAGCTGGATGCGGATTATACATGGGGGTTGCTAGGGCAACGGTCTATCGAACGCTACAGAGAAATCGAGCAAGAAAGTGGTAGGTTTCGGAGATATTTGTCTGTGTGTTTTTTTCTTCTTCTAAATTTGTAGAGCCTTTTCTTCTAGCCGTGGTATTATTTAATGTGATACAAAATACACCACTTCAACTTCGTTTTAAAATGACAGGACATCGATATATAAATAGTTGAAGTCAAAGCCGTTCTGTCCCATACGTTGCCGACTAAGATTTCAATATACATGTATCTGAAAAGTGTCGAGCTGATAGCCCTACGAGAATCAGACAAATATAAAATTAAATTACATTTTTATGTCACGTTCACAATTCCATAATAGAATTCCATAACATCTTGTAACGTTTGAGACATACCTTGGACTTGCCGAATAGTATTTTGAATATGACTATTTATCTGTAATCATTATAAATTATGTAGTTAGGAATATTGGTGTAGGCGTAGTATGATTAAACTTAAAGCTCAAGCGTCTGCCAGTGTGTTGTGAATAAAAACGAAAATACCTCATTATCCTCTCTATTCAAATAGGAATCAAGTTTTACCACGAGGTGGGCTGTGCACTCATTGACACCAAGGGAAACCAACAGATGCAGAAGTACAAGGAAACTGCTGGAAAATTAGGTGTCCGTCACGAAATCTTCAACTTTCAGTCTTTCCAAGGCAAATTCCCTTACCTTCGCGTGAACCACGACAGCGAATGTGTATGGACGGCCGAGAGGGCCGGACACATCAGTCCTCGAAAGCTCGTCGCCGCCCAGCAGAAAATTGCGTCATCACTCGGTTGTCACGTGATCCATGAAGTGGTGACCACCATCACTGATGTGACGTCACAAGATGGAGAAACGGTCGTCAGAGTATTGTCTGAAAATGGGAGGCAGATTTTTGCCAAGCGTGTTCTTCTTTGCACGGGAGCGTTTACTAATTTCCATAGCATTCTGCCAGGGGATAGGAAAATCGATCTTAACTTGCGTAGGTCTTTTGTAGTGAAGGCTGAGTTATCGGAACAAGATGCTATCAAGATGTTAGGTATGCCCAGTATCTTCAACACTAACAAGAACTGTTACGTGCTACCGCCAATCAAATACCCCGATGGTAAGATTTATAAAACACAACAACAACAAACATTTATTTTAATGACAAAAAACGACACAAACGAAAATTCAGAAGATAAACACTCATATGGCATTTTTATCATAGTATAAAATGATAGCAAAACTTATGACGATTGTGAAAACCAAAATTCCGCCCGTAAATAAAAATGAGCCTCTGTTGTGTTCTTCCTGTGATTACATCCATACCATTAATATTGTAATTAGATGGTAATATAAAACCCAACAGATTTTTAATTGCACATAACTATGAAAGCAAACCAGTGAAATTTTAGAATTTTGCTTTCCTCTTCTTAAAGATGATCGTAAAGATATAGATAAAATGGATTTGTTCTAATAATCGTCAAAGAAAGCTTCGATAAGTGTTGTCCATTACCAATCAAATCACCATCTCGAGCTAAAAGATGTATCTGTGTACTCTTTTCTTTAATTTCTCAGGGAAGTACTATGTGAAGCTTGGACTGTGGTTTAGTTTTGAAAATAAATTCAGTGATCTACAAGGAGCGGCGGAGTGGTTCAGAAGTCATGGGAAGAACTTTGATGCCTCAGAGGCCATCAATGTGCTCCGAGAGTTGATACCAGGTAAGAATGCTCGAAGGGAGAGTGATCGAGAGAGAGAGAGAGAGAGGGGGGGGGAGGAACGGTGGGGGTGACGGGAATCAGTTCGGTTGTCTGTGATGGAGCAGTGTGATACAGGAGTCAAAGAGGACAGAGAGGGGGAGAAGGAGATGGAATACAGATAGAAAGAGAGAAAGAGGGGGAAGAGAGAGGGGGGAGGGGGCGCCTCGAAATTAAAGAGCAATTTATTTTCATTCAATTATTTATACATCTTACGTTCTAAACAATTTTAGAATCAGTCACACAAAAAAGACAATGTTGAAAAATAACCAAGGCTTACTTGGATTTTATCGACCGCCCCTCCCCCCCCCCCAAAAAAAAATATACAATCAAACATAAATGAAGAATGCTCTGGATGGGGGTCATGTTTATTATCTTCATGTCTTGTAACCACCCCCCCCCCCCGTTTTTTTTTTTTGTTGATGTGAAAATAGGAATCCGGCCAATATCTCTGACAACGGACTGCTGCATCGCTTCGGTCACCCCTACCGGCCAGCTCTACTGTGACATGTTGACCTCTCGTCTCGGCGTCTTGATCGGTATGAATGGCAAAGGAGCAAAAAGCAGCAACGAAATCGGACGTATGGGCGCAAGCATGATTTCAAAAGGGTCGTGGAACTACGACTTGAATCCAGACCTGTTCAAGGTTCAATATAGGAAGAATTCTCCAAAGAGCTTACTCATTGGAAAGCTCTAGAAGATGAAGGTGTTCGTCAGATTTAAACCTACCACCTTGTAGATATTCTCCATTGATCTCGGAGATACTAATTATTTTATTAACCCTCCGCATTTGAAGTACAATAATAGTGCCTCATTTAATATATGCCTCATTCTAAAATATACAATTCTGCGTCATTCGGTGTGTTATTAGATAAAATCAGAGCTCAGTCGCAATAATAATACTGCCTGACATTACATGTTGCTCAATTCATATTCAATGGAAAAACTAGGATTTTTGCTGTAATGTTTCATTTTAATGGCTTAAAATATCAAGATAAATATTATTTCAGCTTTTATAATGTTTGCATCGCTTAGACCATGGAGTTACTAACTCCATGCTTAGACGTTGGCAAAAGTTATTTCAGTTATAAAATACAATAAAATCTTATGGCTTGCCTATATATGTGAAGAACTTCAACCTCAGTTCAGACGCTATGTATATGTATACATGTTTGTATTCTAATTTAAGCCCGGTTTAATTTAAATGTTAAGGGCCCCGTTGCATAATAATTACCATTGATCTTTACGTTAATACCTTTAATGGTAACTTCCACGGAAACCCTGATTTGATTGACTGTTGAGTGATGTTGCTATAATGATAATATTCAGCTTTTATATAGCGCTTAATACATCTCGAACGTCTCTATTTAAGCGCTTTACAGATATACTATTACCCCGGTCATAGACCTTCAAAATGCCTCTTACGTGGATTTTTTATTTGGATGAATCGCTATGACGTTTATATATAATATATATATATATATATATTTATGTATTCAATATTGGTATCTTACTGAAGAATATGAAAGGTAAATTATTCAAGCAGACAAGGGAGGAGTCGAAAATGGGAAAGGGGAAGAAAAAGGCAAGGGAGAGAAAGAGAAAGAGAGAGAGAGGGGAGGGGGCGGAGGTCTGAGAGGGAGAGAGAGAGAGAGAGAGAAAGAGAGAGAGAGAAAGAGAGAGAGAGAAAGAGAGAGAGAGAGAGAGAGAGAGAGATAGACTAAGGGGAGGGCAGTGATTGAGAGCTAGAGAGACGAGGGAAGTGTATAGAGAGGACAGAAAAAGAGTAGGGAGATAGAGAGCGAGAGAAATGTAGAGAGCGAGAGAGATGAAAGAGTTATGAGGGAGAGAAATGAGAAAGAGCGAGCGAGAGAGAGAGAGAGAGAGAGAGAGAGTAAGTAGAAAGAAAGAAACAAAGAGGTAAAGACAGTGAGATTGACGGACACAAACACACAGACAGTCCCACATTGGGACAAAACTTTTATAGGATAGGCCTACGTGATTCTGATTGGTTGAAAGTACAGTTGTGGTACATTGGGGGCGGACTCAGGAGTTTTGGGTGCGGGTGTGGCACAATAATCATTCGAAAGATCTTTGAGAAGAATAAAAACCTTAAAATGGAGGGGGAACATTCTGGGAGTTGACTAATTAAGGTACGACACTTGGCTTTTTAATCTCTTGTTCATGCCTATCTTGTTTATATCTCTCTTTATCTCTTAACCCCCTTTTTTCAATATGAAATATGAAAATACGAAATATGAAGAGGAAGTATATTTTGATAACGTTCTATGTGTATGAGGGGTGGAAAACAATTCATCAAATATTACTTGTCAGAGCAGAAAGTCCGGTTCTGTTTATTTATGATATATGCTTCCGCCCTCTACTCGCGGATAAAAGTTGAAGGGGTGATTACGTGCCCCATTCTGTCCCACGGTTCCCGTCTCAACTCAACTAATTTTGTTCCGCTTGTCAGAATGAGGTATGGTGCCCCCCCCCCCCCCACAAAGGAGAATTCTAGATCCGCCGCTGTCCTGTCAATCAATGAATATCCCATAACGTCAACAATAATTTTTGAAAATATCTCCTCATCAGTTTTTGGAAGAACGTGGTATACCCCCCCCCCCTTTTCGCTCACAATATGAAAACAATTGTACACTGAAATACACCGATTATGCGCTATTAAACATTCAGCAATGTGTTCATAGCTATTTAGAGCTCTTTTGATAAAATGCCAGCTTTAATATATAATTTGTTTAACAATATCAAGGATTTATCATTACAAAAATTATCTACTGTCTCGCTAATTTCCTCACTAGTTCACTACTATACAATTCTACACAATTCTGACTCACCCCCTCCCCCTTTCTCTCTCTATCTCATAAATAAACATTCATTATCTTTACTGTAATACAACATCAACTGCAGCAATAGTAATGTATTGTTTCTGATAATATCGTTTTGATTTTATATTTTACTAACGATATTATCAATATTATTATTATCATTATTATCATGAATGTTTTTGGAAATATTATCATTAGTATTACTATCAATTCCGAGCAAAGGTCACTGATCGAAACTTGAAGGTCGGCTGTACTAGTTCACTCAGAAGGGATTAGACCACGAAGCGATGTCACTAACAGGTGGTTATCTCATCAAATCAGCTCTCAATTAACATAAGAAAAAGCATTTGAACAACGTTCCGCGTAGCCTTTTGACAAGGCCTCGTGACTCTGGCTAAGCGGCTGAGATGAGTCTAGATACCCGGGGTGAACGCGCGACCGCCACGAGAGCCTTTTGCGATCTAGATATTACTGCTCCGCATGAATTATTCATAGCATGGATTTATTGACCAATTAGAACGGCCATCCTCCAGTTGGCTTCGTGCGTGATTCGTTCATTATCAAAACATGTAAGAAAAGGTAAAAGACGTAAATACGTTTTGCTCATGAGATGAACATATAATGTTGATAGATACAAAATATATCACCAGGGAGGTGTTCAAATTTACTTTTAATGCAAAATTACAATGAAATAGGAAGCATTTGATGACTTATGCTAACAATCATAAGTGAGATAATTGGACTTTCCCTGTATATAAAATGAACCAGTCTCGTTTTCGTTCCATGTAGAGGTCAGTGGTCTTAGCCCGTACGTCAGTGTGTGTGTGTGAACTATGAACGTCAGTTCATAGTTAGTAGGTCCATGTTTGTACTATACGTACAGTTTACTCCGTGTGTGTGTGTGTGTGTGATGGATACTATATGCTGACGTAATGCGAGGATACGTTCGGTGATTGGACGCTACTTCTTATTCTTCTGGGATACTCCTCAACGTTCTACCACTTCGGTAGAGAATTCCAGTCGGAAACAAAGGTTAACATAAGAAATCCAAAACCAGATTACCAAAGGCTAACTGGCTGTGATTTTCGCTCTGTCGTTTACTCAGGCTTTCGCGATTAGTCTCTTTTTAGTCGCTCGGCGTCTATCAGACATGTGGCCTTGTTCAAAGGCTACGTTCCGCGTGGCCTGCATGTAACGTGTAAGAGTGGTGGTGATGCAGAATTTTCTTCTGCATCATTACGCCACTGCCCCTGGAAGTTTCCCCCCCCCCAATCCCAAACTGCTTCCGCCGCGCCTGGTTGCAAAGGTGCCCCCCTTGCTTCTTCAGTCAATGACAATTTTTTTTCCTCCTTTTTAGGGGAGGACCTCTTTGACTCAATTGGGATTCGCATTGAAATCTTTGCATGAGTGCATTTAATTCTCTATTTTTCATTTGGGAATATTTTTATTGAAATCTTTGCATGAGTGCATTTAATTCTCTATTTTACATTTGGGAATATTTTTATTGAAATCTTTGCATGTCTGTGCGCATTTCGTTTATGTCAGTGCTGGCATTGGTGAATGATATAACAGGCAGGTATGCCATTCTAAGCTGTGTGATGAGGACTGCAAGCACATGTACAGTTTGCATACGATAGGACGAAAAGTGGGTTTAAAGTAAGTTGGTTTGTTTATTATGATTGTAATTCATTTAACTTATTGGAATTATACTTAATATCCTATAAGCATTACTGATGATTGTTATCAATCGAATCACGTCTTTCACTGTAATTGAGAACAATGATGCTTACTTCTTTGAAATACTTTTGTCATTTATTTTGTTATATGATATAAAGGTGTTGCAGTATAATTGTGTTAAATTGAACAAATCATCCTTCATAATGAAAACTGACCATATATCTTAAGTTACCATTAACGTTATAAATTAGGACGAGTCGCATTTGAAAGCGGAGAATTTCTGCTATTTTGTGGAGTAGAAATTATTTCTTGGGGCCTTTACCTTTCGTTCTTGAATGTTGTTACGCATTCATTCTCTGAGACAGAAGTCTATATCAACACAGTTGTTGATTTTGTTTAAAATATTTAAACCCCCTTTCATTGTTGTTTTGTTTTCTTTTCCCCCTTTAAATAATGTTTCTTCTCTCTATTTCACTTTCTCTTGTCTTATAGATAGTTGAAGTGTTTGCACTCTGCTTATTTTACTTAATTTAATTGTGTGCTTATAATATTTTTTATTTCTTTTTGTTTTGTTTTTCATTCTGTAATGGGCGATCCAACTTCACAGGTTTTCGCAACCTTCATGGAAAGCCCCACATAATAACCTTTGTAAACATTTTTAAAATTTATCGTTACTTTGTATATTTTGATTTTTTTTTTATTGCGAAATAAAATTGAATTGAATTGAATATGGCAGATGCCCCAATTTTGTGTTGATACGTGTGCACGATCATGCTCAAATGGCTATAGTACAGCTGAATGCGCCAACGTATCAAATTGGGGCGAGCAGATCTGGAGACTTCAAATCTTAAGCTAAAAGCTGATGTCAAAATCATTGTCATTGGTCCAATAACCTCTCTGCCTTTTTGTTTCCCAATTTTTCACCAATTGACGAAAAGCTCTGATAAATCGATAACTAGCTATGACGTTATGGGAGATTCCATTATTGGTTTGAGGGGTAGCAGCATATAGACGACAGTAACTTGCGATAAGCCAATATTCAAGACCGAAATCCTTGGAAAGTGTCTGATTTCTTTAATTTTGGAGCATTATGTGAATCCTACAGGAAAGTTATTAGTTTAATTAATGATATAAGTTTCATTAAGTCGAGTAATACTTATAAATAAGAGTTACAAAGGAACAAAATATAGCTTCTTCTTCGCCATGCATGCTCCGCAGTCAACCATGTTTTTTTTTTAATGTGTGGTGGTCCCAATGCCCGATACTAGTATTTGAGAACAATTGTTGTAGGCTTACATCAGCCCAAATTTGAAAATGATGTTTACATTCACTCTTTTCCAGAACTATTTTGTGTTGAACGACTGTTTGCGACCGTAGGCCAAGATGGTGTATGATGTCTGTATCGTAGGAGCTGGAATGGTGGGGTCAGCTGCAGCCAAATGGCTCTGTAAACTGCAACCAGAAACCAAAGTCTGTCTAATTGGGCCTGAAGAACCAACCGAAAAGGTGAATTGAGTTATCATTTTTGTTTATAATTCCCATTCAATATCAATGATTACTAATCACAGTGCATCTGATGTATTTTTTTAATAGAGCGACAAAAACAAGCTGATGGTATATAACCCATTATGTTTATAGGGCAAACAAGGTTCCTATCTTTTTTTTGTGGAAAATTCAAATGAGATTGTAAATAATATATAGTCACAGAGAGATACTGTTGGTCCGACACTAGCTCCTGCAACATTGCTCTGAACTTTATTCATCGACAGACGATAGTATATAGGTTTCTAGGGTTGGGAAATCCACTGCCCCAATTTTTTTTGAACACGCTAGCCTGGCCATTTTTGTGATAAATACCATGGCATGGAAGCGGCTGACATTAGAGTCTAGGCGCCAATATACACATGTACATCAGTGACCAACCAATAACAATGACAAGTTATTCTCATGTCACCAACATTGGGGTATCGGAGAAGTTTACAATTAGATTGAATTTGTCAATTTAACACTGTACAATACATCTCTCCCTCTTTGGTTTATTATTAACCACCCCCGCGCCCTCTTGTAAATTATGGAAGCAATTGTGAAAGAATTACTGGCACCAGTAAATTGTTATTTTAATTAATGAATATTTTAACTATAAATATAACTGATACAAAAATAAAAACACCCTCAACGCTAAAAAAGAGACAGTCTTTGTCTTTCATTCTCACTCTCACTTTCGACGGGTCTATTTTCGGGTGCTGTTGTTCTTGAATTATTGAATAAAACTTTTCACTGAAAGATTGTTTTTATACATGAAATGAAATATTTCATTTGTTGTTGTTGTAACGACCACGATCTAGGAATGGGAAGACGGGAGGCGGGAAGTTTTCGCATCACATTACGATGAGGGCCGTGTGACAAGAGAGCTGGATGCGGATTATACATGGGGGTTGCTAGGGCAACGGTCTATCGAACGCTACAGAGAAATCGAGCAAGAAAGTGGTAGGTTTCGGAGATAGTTTATGGGATATATACGCTTGAATGTTTGTCTGTGTTTTTTTTCCACCTTCTAAACTTGTAGAGCCTTTCCTTCTAGCTGTGGTATTATTTAATGTGATACAAAATACACCACTTCAACTTCGTTTTAAAAAGACATGGCATATAATAGTTCAAGTCCGAGCTGTTCTGTCCCGTACGTTGCCGACTAAGATTTCAATGTAGGCCTACATGTATCTGATAAGTGTCGAGCTGATAGTCCTACGAGAATCAGACAAAAATAAAATGAAATTACATTTTTATGTCACGTTCACAATTCCATAATATAATCCATAACATCTGGTAACGTTTGGGAGATACCTTGGACTTGCCAAATAGTATTTTGAATATAACCATTTATCTGTAATCATTATAAATTATGTAGTTAGGAATATTGGTGTAGGCGTAGTATGATTAAACTTAAAGCGCAAGCGTCTGCCAGTGTGTTGCGAATAAAAACGAAAATACCTCATTATCCTCTATATTCAAATAGGAATCAAGTTTTACCAGGAGGTGGGCTGTGCATTCATTGACACCAAGGGAAATCAACGGATGCAGAACTACAAGGAAATTGCTGGGAAATTAGGTGTCCGTCACGAAATCTTCAACTGTCAGTCTTTCCAAGCCAAATTCCCTTATCTTCGCTTGAACCACGACAGCGAATGTGTATGGACGGCCGAGAGGGCCGGACACATCAGTCCTCGAAAGCTCGTCGCCGCCCAGCAGAAAATTGCGTCATCACTCGGTTGTCACGTGATTCATGAAGTGGTGACAAGCATCACTGATGTGACGTCACAAGATGGAGAAATGGTCGTCAAAGTATTGTCTGAGAGTGGGAGGGAGATCTTTGCCAAGCGTGTTCTCCTTTGCACGGGAGCGTTTACTAATTTCCATAGTATTC
Source organism: Strongylocentrotus droebachiensis (assembly GCA_035222895.1). Classification (NCBI taxonomy): domain Eukaryota; kingdom Metazoa; phylum Echinodermata; class Echinoidea; order Camarodonta; family Strongylocentrotidae; genus Strongylocentrotus; species Strongylocentrotus droebachiensis. Next base: position 9,281 of record JAVYIG010013070.1, on the reverse strand, counting down.
TGCCAGGGGATAGGAAGATTGATTTCAACATGTGTAGGACTTTTGTGGTGAAGGTCGAGTTATCGGAACAAGATGCTATCAAGATGTTAGATATGCCCTCCATCCTTCTGGATAACAAGAACTGTTTCGTGCTACCGCCAATCAAATACCCCGATGGTAAGAATAAAAATATTAAAAAACAACAACAACAACAAACATTTATTTTAATGACAAAAAACGACACAAACGAAAATTCAGAAGATAAACACTCATATGGCATTTTTATCATAGTATAAAATGATATCAAAACTTATGACGATTGTGAAAACCAAAGTTCCGCCCGTAAATAAGAATGATCCTCTTTTATTTTCTTCCTGTGATTATATCCATACCATTAATATTGTAATTGGTAATATGAAACCCGACAGATTTTTAATTGCACATAATTATGGAGAAAAAAAAATCAGTGAAATTTAAGAATTTTGCTTTCCTCTTCTTAAAGATGATCGTGTAGATATAGATCTCTCTCTAAATATTAATATTTTCCTAACATTATAAAGATAAAATTCTTATTTCATGTTTCTACAACTATATAGATTTTTCTTTCTTCAAATTGGATTTGTTCTAATAATCGTCAAAGAATGCTTCGATAAGTTTTGTCCATTACCAATCAAATCACCATCTCGAGCTAATAGATGTATCTGTGTACTCTTTTCTTTAATTTCTCAGGGAAGTACTATGTGAAGCTTGGATTTTGGTGTAGTCTGGAAAATAAAGTCAGTGATCTACAAGGAGCGGCGGAGTGGTTCAGAAGTCATGGGAAGAACGTTGATGCCTCAGAGACCATCAATGTGCTCCGAGAGCTGATACCAGGTAAGAATGCTCGAAGGGAGAGTGATCGAGAAAGAGAGAGAGAGAGATAGAGAGAGAGAGAGAGAGAGGGAGAGAGAGGGGGAAACGGTGGGGTGACGGGAATTGATTCGGTTGTCTATGATGGAGTAGTCTAGTTCTGGACCCTTTTATTGATTTTTGTTATTCGCCGACTATAAGCGTTAAGCCGAGTGATGGTAGTCTGCAAGCACAGACCCTGGTCAGTCGTAAAAGTGAGTCTGCACTATAAGACTACCATAGGCCATGTACTGTAGCTGCTCCTGACACAACCAGTAGGTAGCTGGGCTAGACTTCTCTCAAGGCACAATGATTTTTTGATTAAGTGTCAAGTAGGGTCTGTGCCTGCAGACTAGAGTGATGGCGCGATTAGTGGGGGGGGGGGGGGGGGGGGCTCGCAATCACTAAGGATCGCGCCATCACTCGGCTTAACGCTTATAGTCGGCGAATAACAAAAATCAATATAGGGTCCAGAACTAGACTAATGATGGAGCGATGTGGTTCAGGAGTCATAGAGGAGAGAGGGGCAGAAGGAGGTGGAAATACAGATAGAAAGAGAGAGAGAGAGAGAGAGAGAGAGTGAGAGGGGGCGCCGATTGGTGAATCCTTTCCTTTTAACCTCGAAATATTAAAGAACAATTTATTTTCATTCAATTATTTATAAATCTTACGCTCGATACAATTTAAGAATAAGTCACTAAAAATAAGTGTAATATATTCTTAAGACCATGTTTGAAAAATAACCAAGGCTAACTTGGATTTTATCGCCCCCCCCCCAAAAAAAAAAAAAAAAAACAATGAAAAAAAAAAAAACACAATCAAACTTATGAAGACTGCCTTGGATGGGGGTCATATTTATCATCTTCAGCATGAAAATGGATCATGTCTTGTAACCATCCCCCTGTTTTGTTGATGTGAAAATAGGAATCCGGCCAATTTCTCTGACAACGGACTGCTGCATCGCTTCGGTCACCCCTACCGGTCAGCTCTACTGTGACATGTTGACCTCTCGTCTCGGCGTCCTGATAGGTTTGAACTATAAAGGAGCGAAAAGCAGCAACGAAATCGGACGTATGGGCGCGAGCATGATTTCAAAAGGGTCGTGGAACTACGACTTGAATCCGGACCTGTTCAAGGTTCAATATAGGAAGAATTCTCCAAAGAGCTTACTCACTGGAAAGCTCTAGAAGATGAAGATGTTTGTCAGATTTAAACCTACCGCCTTGTAGATATTCTCCATTGATCCGGGCCATTGATCTCGGAGATACTAATTGTTTTATTAACCCTCCGCATTTGAAGCACAATAATAGTGCCTCATTTAATTTATGCCTCATTCTAGAATATACAATTCTGCGTCATTCGGTGTGTTATTAGATAAAATCAGAGCTCAGTCGCAATAATAATACTGCCTAAAGGCGATTGCGACCATTTTGTTTCGTACATCATAGGTCTTTTTACAGCCGGTCGGAACGCACCTGGTAATCAAAACATTACTTGGGAGTGTAATTGGTTTACCTATTTTGTATGACTTGCAATAGCGAGACCTCTCTCTCTCTCTCTCTCTATCTCTCTCACACCCCTTCTCTCTCTCTCTCTCTCTCTCTCTTTCTTTCTCTCTCTTTCTTTCTCTCTCTCTCTATCTATCCCCCCTCTCTCTCTATGGTGATAGGTTCTCGTGGTGTATTACGCATACTACTAAGAAGAGATTGATAGATATGACCGCGGTGTATAGTGAGGTATTCCTAACTAAGAAAATATTTTTTTGTTTTTGTTTGTTAGGAATTATTAATGTTTTCATTTAAAAAAACTGACGCTATGATGTTTTTTTTTCCGTTTTGTGTATTGTAACTGTTTAGCCCTACATGAGATACATCCAATGTAATTCAAATCTCGGTCCTGGGTCTTATGTAACATCTTTATTATTATGTACTTTATTGAATAAAGATGAATAAACAACATTTATTCATAATGAATAGTCAAAATGAAGTCAAAATGAATAGTTTCTTGACAAACCATCAAATGGAGGAGATAGGGGTCACTGGTGAGTGGGGAAGGGGCACAACACATACTAGAAGGATGAAATGGTAGGGTACGAGGTTATCTAAGCGATTGGGGAGGGGTGTCTAATGGGGTTGTATCATTATTTATCATGATGTCTAGATCTTCTCCATCAGACGTTTTTTTTTCTCTCTTCTTTATTTTTTTGTTTGCGTTATTCGATGGGGAAGGGAGATGAGACCCCCTTCCCCCTTAAGCTACACGTTTATTGATTAATGGCAGTAATATCCAATTGAATGACCAATAGTTATGACATTACATGTTGCTCAAATATGCATATGCAATGGAAAAACTATAATTTGTGCTGTAATGTTTCATTTTAATGGCTTAAAAAATCAAGGCAAATATTATTCAAGCTTTCATGATTTTTGCATTGCTTAGATATTGTCAAAAGTTATTTCAGTTATAAAATACAATAAAATCTTATGGCTTGCCTATATGCGAAGAACTTCAACCTCAGTTCAGACGCTATGTACAGGGTATATGTATACATGGTTGTATTCTAATTTTAGCCCGGTTTAATTTAAATTTTCAGGGCCCCGTTGCATAATAATTACCATTGATCTTTACGTTAATACCTTTAATGGTAACTTCCATGGAAACCCTGATTTGATTGACTGTTGAGTGATGTTGCTATAATAATAATATTCAGCTTTTATATAGCGCTTAATACATCTCGGACTTCTTTATTAAAGCGCTTTACAGATATACTATTACCCCGGTCATAGACCTTCAAAATGCCTCTTACGTGGATTTTTTATTTGGATGAATCGCTATGACGTTTATATATAATATATATATATATATATTTATGTATTCAATATTTGTATCTTACTGAAGAAGGTGAAAGGTAAATTCAAGCAGACAAGGGAGGAGTCGAAAATGGAAAAAAGAAAGAAAAAGGCAAAGAAGAGAAAGAGAAAGAGAGAGAGAGTGAAAGAGAGAGAGAGATAGACTAAGGGGAGGGCAGTGATGGAGAGCTAGAGAGACGAGGAAGTGTATAGAGAGGAGGACAGAAAAAGAGTAGGGAGATAGAGAGTGAGAGAGATGAAAGAGTTATGAGGGAGAGAAATGAGAAAGAGCGAGCGAGAGAAAGAGAGAGCGAGTAAGAAAGGAAGAAAGAGGTAAAGACAGTGAGATTGACGGACACAAACACACAGACAGTTCCAGATTGGGACAAAAAATTTATAGGATAGGCCTACGTGATTCTGATTGGTTAAAAGTACAGTTGTGGTAAATTGGGGGCGGACTCAGGAGTTATGGGAGAGGGTGTGGCACAATAATCATTCGAAAGATCTGTGAGAAGAATACAAACCTTAAAATAGAGGGGAACATTCTGGGAGTTGACTAATTAAGGTACGACACTTGGCTTTTTAATCTCTTGTTCATGCCTATCATTTTTATTTCTCTCTTCATCTCTTAACCCCCGTTTTCAATATGAAATATGAAAATATGAAATATGAAGAGGAAGTATATTTTGATAACGTTCTATGTGTATGAGGGGTGGAAAACAATTCATCAAATATTACTTATCAGAGCAGAAAGTCCGGTTCTGTTTATTTATGATATTATGCTTCCGCCCTCTACTGGCGGATAAAAGTTGAAGGGGGTGATCAAGTGCCCCATTCTGCCCCATTTTCCCCCCTCTCAACTCAACTGATTTTGTCCCGCTTGTCAGAAAGAGGTATGGTGCCCCAATACTGACTCCCCCCCCCCCCCCCCCCCACACCCCCTCTCTCTCTATATCTCATAAATAAATATGCATTATCTTTACTGTAGTACAACATCAACTGCAGCAATAGTAATGGCTAGGAGTAGACCCATGTATTATCCTCTCTCTCTAACTCTCTCTCCATCTTTCTGCCTCCTCTCTCTCTCTCTCTCTCCCCCCCTCTCTCCCTCTCTCCCACTCTCTCTCCCCACTCTCACCCCTCCCTCTCTCTCTCTCTCTCTCTCTCTCTCTTTCTTCAGGATCCTGGGAGCGATTTTTGTTTTTCTTCTCTTTTTCCTCAACGTATATTCGGTTGCATTTTCGCTATATAAAGAAAAGTCCCTAAGAAAATTAATGTTACGTGTCCTCTTACATCCTCTTCCGCAACCTCATAGAAGATTAGTTCTGTTTTCAAATCGATTCTGTTCTCGAACTGGACAAAAAATGGCAGATCAACGCGATGGAAACAGCTCACCACTGATCAAGGAAAGCCCCATAGAATTCGATATGGACCGTCATGTTAACTCGGACCACAATGATGTCAGATCTGACAGAGGAGCTGTGCCGGGATCGTCTTATACCAGGGACGACCATGTAGCCATTGGTGCGCCAATGCCTAGACTCAGGCCGGATGCGAACACTTCTCTCGTCGTTATGTGCGTTCTGACAGGAGTGGGATTAATCGTAATGTGCATCCCATTTATGCATGGGAAACATTCGACGAAGACATTTCTCGCCGTATTTTACTCAGTTCGTAACATCGCTACCGCTCTCCCGATCTTATGTGGTCTGGCAGTCTTTATCTGGATGACGCTTAGAGTAGAACATTTGCATGAAGAGGGATTTGTACTCTGGCCTAAGCGTTGCAGTAACTGTTTAGAAGCTCTCACTCAGATGAACATGATGAAGCTCCACGACAACTCCACCTCTGGACAGAAGACGTCCCGACTTGACAAGATGTCTGAGCTATCTCGGAAAGAATCGACACTAAAATCGTCAACAGCCAGCAATGTAACCATAAATATTACTTACATTTTCTCTGGTCTGGTATTTCTGTCTTTATTTACCGACGCCGCCAGTATCATTTTATGTTTCAACGAACATTCGCATGATCCTATCGCTGAGACAAACATGGAACTCATCGGCCAACTGATCATATTTTTCGTCATGGTTTTGGTAGTGTACTTTTTGAGTTTCCATTTTATCCCTAATTTTTACGATGCCTACCTTGTCGCATCACCTAAGATACGCTGGACCTTTGTCTTCTTTATTGAAATGAGTATTTGGATGGTTATCAAGAGGCTCGTCCTGCCCTTTAATCATCTCGGACATGGCGGAAAGTATATGAATCATCACTGTGCACTCAATAGCACATCGGGGGAGTTCCTTAAGGGTATCATAGATATCTCTCAACCATTCTTAGTTGAACTTCCTGTCATGATTACGTGGGTCTTCATAGATATGTGGTTCCGATTCGTTCCTCAAGTCGCTCGAGTCCTCATCAAAGATATCCACAAGGTTCGGGGGGAAGACCGTTGCATGACACGTATCAGCCGACGCTCGAATTGGACTCGGCTTTGGTCATTTTACAATAGTTTCTTAACCCCACAAAAGCATAGCCCTCAAAGAGTTTGTCGATATTCCTCGCTGCTAGATGACAATAAGGACAAAACAGTGGATGAATATGATCACAAAGCGTCTTATGGAAGCACTGATATGATGTCAGTTGGATCCCGTAATGGCAATCCTAGCAATTTTCGACGTAGTACCATTGTCGATGTGGCATTAAGCGAAGACAAGTCTAGCAGAGCGTTGGCAAGAAAGATGGAGATAGCTATAGCATCCACCTTGTTGATATGCATCATATACTTCGGGATCAGTAACCTTCTTTTAGCAGAAGGCTCCGGGCTTCGAGGATGCTATTGGCAATGGTTTTTACGAATGACGTTTTTCACCCCAGAGTTGGTGATCATTTTTAAGCAGATGAAAATTACCCGAAAATGTCATGGTATCTACTGTACAGAACGCCCTGGATACTTCGCCCACGGCCCGTCTGAGGAAAACAAGAAAATGTTGCTGCTTACGCTTTCTGGAGCCTGTTTGTACGAGATGTGTTGCCTCGTCTCTTCATTCGGCAACCTCTTCTCAGCCTCCGAGTTGTCCCACGACGAAATAGTTCTTAACGTGGTGAGTGTATTCGCAGGTTTCTTTGGCGTTCTTCATAAATGCATCCAGACAAAATTTCTCTTACGCGTACAGCATCAAAAACCCAGACACTACCAGGAAGCAAAGTGGACCCTGCTGTGTTTGATCGCTGTCGGAATGACAAACGCCACCCAGTGGATGTGGGACAGCTTGATCCATGAAGTAGGGTCTCCTCTTGCGTGGCCTGTCCTAGCTTTGTTCTTTGATGGAAAGATAGGACTCGTCATCGGCATGATATTTGTGCCGTTCCTTCATTGGTTTGAACTCCATGCTGCCACTATGGCGTACGAAGTATATAAATTGACTTGGGATATTAAGTTAATATGAGGGTAACATTGATAAAGGTTATGATACTTAACTGTGCCCCCTTCCCTGTATCTACACCCAACTTTGTAATTTTGTCTCCTTTTCCTTCTTATTTGATTGTCTTAGCTTCTTCACAACATTTCTGTTCTGTCCTTTTTTTTTCAGTCTTACTTTTCATTACTAGTAAGACATAGTGTGCCTACTTTTCTGTTGTTTTTGTAATACTCCCTCGTATTTATTAATAGTGATATTAATAAAACACATTTTCCCAATATCATGGTGTTACTACAATGTTTTGACAAGTATTCATGTAATGATACATATGACATATCAATCAAAAATATTCAAAATCCAAAATGGAAGCCATTTTAGCTTTTTCAGACTGCCAGACAACACTTTGAATTTCAAGATGAAATTGATATAAAGAGGAATATCATTGTATTCAGATACGGTTAGTCTGTTGATAAAATAGAAATAGAGATTGAACCTAATTTAATTGAAAAATATGTTAAATTAGGACGATTTGCCATTAGGTTTTACCAGAGCCTTATTTAGTTTGTCTGTGTTTTTTTTTTTCAACCTAGAAAATCGGTCCGGGCATGGAGCTAATAAATACAATAGATCCATGCAGGGTTAGGGTAGCACAATCTGCAATGTATTGTGCATTTCAAATGTTATTAGTTGATATTCGAATGTTCCATATTTCAATGTTGATAGTACTTGGGAAAAAAATTGATGTTCAGAACATTCTTCTAAACATTTATATAACATTTTATGATCAATTTTTGTTAAAGATAAGATGACATTAACATAAAGACCGGCTCTGCCTGTCTGTCAGGCTATCCCCTAAATATTGGTATCAATATGTGCTTTAATAGCAGATGAAATTTGGAGCATGATATTAAGAGTGTAGAAACGTATGATTGTATTGAATTTAGGATGAGAATATACTCTATCAGTCTGTCTCTATGTCGTTTGTAAATCGAAATAATTATTTGCCTTCTGGACTAGGACATTGCTATATTGATCCAAACTATGATATTCGTTGCTTTGGATAAAATCGTATTATTTCTTAATATTTACTACTGATTTCGTGATCTTACCGATTGTATACTGTCGTCTGCACTTCTTTAGCATTTGCTTTACTATCAAATATGTTTTGTAAAATTAATATTAATAGTTTCACTACTTAATGTTATCGTATATGATCTTCCTATTTTACATCGTACTATTCGCCTACATTTATTTTACATATTGTCTTTTTCATTTGTAGTGTAGGTACGCTTGACCTATTGCTAATTTAAGATGCATCAGCTTAATATGACGTTGAATAATTCTTGAATAACCTTACCAAAGTTGCCTATAATTCGCAATACTTTATGTGTAATGTCTTGAAATGGTACTACATGTACATATGAAGTGTGAAGAAACCGCTGTATATATCCTCTTCAACATTATTGAGCAACAAACAACACTTATATACTCTGGCAGACTTCCTTCCGTTCGGGTGGTATAATTGCTAATCTTTGTGGAAATCTTATTAACGACTACACTATAAAAGCTTCCGGACAAGCTTCTCATTAGTCCTATGCACTTTACCTTCTATAAATTGTATATATGTATTTTCTTATATATCTGTCGTTTGTTTAACAATGTAAGAGTTTTTAGTATTATTATGTGATAAGAAATCACCCAAGTGATGTAACTGACCCGACTGCTAAGAAAGCATTATATTTTGTGAATGTGACAAAGTCTCCTCAATTTGTGAAGTTTTATTAAATTTATTATTACAAAATTATGATCCAAATTTTACTTTTACCAATTTCGAAAAAAAATTTGGTGTACTTTCGGACAAGCAGGAACAGTCTGCGGCGGCAGAAGGAAACTGCAGATTTGCCGCATACTATTATGCCACAGAATTGTCTGCGGCAGAAAGATACTTTTGCTGCAGATTTGCCGCATACCTGTATGCCGCAGAATTGTCTGCGGCAGAAGGAAAACTTTGCTGCAGACTCGCCGCATACTTTTGCCACAGGAACAGTCAGCGGCAGATCTGCCACAGAAAAGTGGGAAATTATCAACGAACTCGAAAAATTGAAATTCGATGGAAATTATACAGTTGTTGTCATAGGCG
>JAVYIG010013069.1:0-49458 GCA_035222895.1 Strongylocentrotus droebachiensis | reverse complement strand
AAATATGCAACTTTTAAGTTATTCAATCATGAACCATGAAACTTTTTTTTTAAAGTGAATTTCTATTCTAATAGAAGCTTGTCAAGTAAATCTAATTAAATCGTTTTCAGAAAAGTGGGAAACAGGAAACAACCACCATTCTGATAGAATTTTTCAAACCCAAACATTCCAAAGTGTATACACTCTAATACCTCAGTCACAACGCCTGGTTAAAGGGATAGTTGAACTCTGTTTTCAGATCGCAAATGCCTTCAAAGTGCATGGTTATTGCTCTTATTCTTACTATGAAATTTCTAGTGCCCTTTTAGAACCTAAAATTGCTAAGAAGGTAATTCTAGACCCCATAATATGTGAAATTTAGCCAATACGATCATACCGATTCAGCTCCACTTTAAAAAAAATACGGTGACCGTTAATTAATTCATTAATTAATAATGAGAATCGGTGCAGGACATCTTGATAATGTATTAAGAGAAAAAATGTTATTGATCATTAAAAAATTGAACTAAATTATTAAAATGTAGCATGTACATGAAGTATATATATTTGATTTGATTGATTTGATTTGATTTGATATAAGAAATAACTCGATAAAATACAATTATTAAATATTGTTGTGTATGATCTTTATGAATACGTGATTTTAAACCCGACTTGAAAACATAAAATTACATTTAATTAAATTACATTTATTGAAATAACATTAATAATTATTGCATCGATCAAATTGCATTTATCAACATTAAATTCAAAAAGTCAGATTAATAAACGTTGTTCTTCTGAGTTGCATAGATTGGCAATGAGAATATATTTTATAATAATTTATCGGATCAATTTTGTATAAATGAAATGATAGGAGATTGAAGGGTAAGATCGCAAACATCCAGTCTCACATGGTTTCTTAATAATGAGTTAGGCCGATCATTGATTAGTGAAATTAAGGCTAACTGTTCAAATAACGGGGTCTACATTACATGATAAAGAGATGATTCGAAAAATGTAATTATTAATCATTGTTTTAAACATACAATACTTGATATAAAAAACCGACTTGCAAATATAGAAGTTACACTTATCAAAATTGCATTTAACTAAATTATATCTCTAAAAATTACATTTCTTTTTCAAAATGAAATTCTTAAAAACTTCATTTTTAATAACAAAGTTCTATTTATTAAAATCATATTTATCAAAACTATATTCATGAAACTACATACAAATTCAAATGGAGGTTTAGGATGAAATAGCTACACCTATATGAGGAGGTCGGGATTCCTATTTAGTAAACGAACAATTGAGGGAAATACTAGAATTGTAATATCTTGTGGTCCTGCATTTTGGTTCATGGAGAAGATGTGAGTTGCGTAACTGCCTTCCAAACAGTGACCGTCGGGACTTTGGAAGAAAGTCACGATGGCGAGCTGACGTGAGAAGGTCACGTGCAAAAGAGAGGAGAAGACCTTCTCGTCGTGAGTGGAGAGGATCAAGACGGAGGTGATCCATAGCACCGCGGTAGGAGTCATATCCTCTAAGGATGACACGACAGACCCTTTTCTGCACACTTTCAATGTCATTGGATTGAGCAGTGGTCAGTGACTATATAGCCTATGTAATTCAGTTGACAACTATTATGGTTTTATGAATATGGGGCCCGGTCAATGGCCAAAGAGAGAGAGAGAGAGAGAGAGAAAGAGAGAGAGAGAGAGCTTTCGGAGAAAATAGCAAAATGTGACTAATAAAATGAGAATTATTAGATTTTCAAAATAGTATTCACATCTTTCTATAATGAAATATTGGGATCTCAAAACCAAAATAATGATCTCAAAACCGAGATAAAAAGTTCGAGTAAAATCACCAATTTTTAAATCTTGCTAAATGGGTGAACGTGTCATAGTAAACTTTCTTCCCCTTTCAAACATCGCAGAGCTGCCAGTAATTCGATGTTATCTACATAGTTTATGATCTAGAGTAGGGGTTCCCAAACTTTTTGTTTGACGGTCCAGATGTGATTGCTATAAAAGCTGTAAGGTCCGAAACATGGGATGCCATTCGCCTGATAATTCTTATGGTCAATCGTCAATAGAGCCTTGAGGGGCCTGGCAGGGTCCCTGCCGGGGGCTCTGGGGCGGAGTGCTCTCGAGTTTATTTGATTTTCAAGAGAAAAATTGTCTATAAGACAGATAGAGAGGTTATTTATAAAATTAAATGAAAGGGCTTTGGAGAGTCAAATAGCCCTTTCATATCCTTGCAATGTAATTTCACACTTTTGATTTTCAATATTGTTGAGAAGACAGTTCAAGCTGTTTATAGATGGAACTCTTTCTTTAATCTGAAGGGGGGCGCTATGTTACGAACCTTTTACATATTCATTTACAGTACATTAATGCTAATATCATTTGCATGCACAGAAGACTGGATTGTAAACACTTGATTTTTGTCAATACATAAGACAATGGCCGTCTTATTCTTTTATTAGTCTTGAAAAAAGTCAGAAGTTTACCGTAGATTATTTCATTAGAACACATCTCATACTTTTGAAGTTCAGTTCGTAGCTTGATTATCGATAATCAGTGGTAGATGTTGACCTGTTATAGAGACTGCGCAGGTGTAGTCCAATGTAGTCAGAGCCGATGAGATCTCGTCGAGCAGAATGACATGTATTTGTGTTTTATACGTGGAGAGGGACGGGGCTGAAATTTCCCCCCTCCCCAAGGACAACCATCCCCGGGGGCAATTATACCCCTAGGACAATTACCCCCACCCCAGTTAACAATTACCACTAAGTACCCTCTCCCAAGGAAAACCAAGGACAACCACCTAAAAAAAAATTACCCCTGCCCTAAAATTACCCCCTGTTCATTAAAGAGGAAGTCCACCCTGAAAATAAGTTGGTTTTGATATAGGCAGAACTTTTTTTTTTGGGGGGGGGGGGGGGTGGGGAGAGAGGTGATTTTCCAGTGGTGTAATTTTTAGGGTGAGGGGGAATATTTGCTTGGGGGGGGGGGGGGGGTATCCTAGGTGGCTAATTTACCAGGAGGTAATTGTCTTCTGGGGCAATTTTAAGGGGGGGGGGGGTAATTGTCTTTAGGGTTTAATTGTCCTAGCACCGCTACAATAATTTTTTTTCCAATTAATGTATTAATATTTGTATGTATTAATTGTTTAACCGTACATTAATCTGGCTTGATACTGTTGGTTAGCGCTGTCTGCCAAATTCTAAACTGCTTAAACAATCACACGAATTTTTATGGTGAAAAAACTGTTGAAAGAGCAAATTTACGAGTTTACACAAAACCAAGGTAAGTCAATTTTGTCTTTTTGTGTTCTAATTGTTTATATTCCTTGATGTTTACATATGGTGTGTTGTATAATTCTTGCTATCACTGTTCACATTTATTATGTGTTCATACATCCCCTGCTCATATGGTTATATACTCATGTTGACTTTGATTGCATTTTCTATTTCTACTTATTGAATTTAGATTTTTTCCTAAACATCTACCCTTACAAAACGTGGTGTGTATGTGTTTGTATGTTTGTGTGTGTGTGTGTGTGCGTGTGTGCGTGTGTGTGTGTGTGTGTGTCTGCCTGTCTTTGTTCAATGCACTGTTTTATTCCTCACCCAGTAAGTTGGCGCAAGTGAAATCTGGCAGTCTTGTAAAGATTGTCTGATGTTCAGTCATGCGTGAAGGGATTCAAATGAAAATTGTACCTAAATTTACTGGGAGGATAACTCTATAAAGACATATCATTAAACCCCTAATTAAATATTCATACTTCAAACAATACAACTTTTAAAAAGTGGGACATTCTTTCTGACTCACCCTGTGGAGAAAAAAGGAACATTGCTTGGAGAAGACTTCAGAAAACAAGCTTGACCGCGCATTAATATGTTTAATCAGTACTCTATGTTTTTGCTTTTTTTCCATTTATTTATTGAATAATAATACGTACATAAGAGACACAAAATTATCTCGATTACAAATAAAAGCACATGAATTATACTAATATCACAAAAAGAATTATACTTTTTTGCTGAACAAAGTCAACATTTTCTTCCAGAGATGATGCTTTTCAACGATTGCCCTTCATAATATTTCCTTCAAATAAATGTCGAATATGTTTTTAAAATTACCATTTTTTGTGTTGCGTATATAAAACATAAGAAGCTAAATTAATTAATAGATTTTAAAAAACTACATATTTTGAATTCATATAATCACATTGTTTGCCTACAATTATATCACTGTATTCAATTTTATCATTATCAAACAATACTTTTGTTTTTCTGAGAAAAATTAAGACCTTGTTCCGAAATATTTTTGAGTACTCACAGTCATAAAATAAATGATAATAATTTTCTGTTCATTTGCACTTCAAATAATAATCATGATCAGATCTTTTGAAACGATGTAGATATTCTTCACATGCTAATAAATTATAGAGTAGTTTGAAATTAAACTGTTTTAATCGTTTTTCCTTAACGTATGTCAAATACATTTTCCATATATTTGCCCAGGATAATTTTTCTCCCAAACAAATTCCCAATAAATTTGAACATTTGGATTTATAAAGGTTATATCAACCAATATCTTATATATAATTTGTGATTTGTTGTTCATTTTATAACTGATATACAATGATATATTTTTGGTGTCAATTCTAAAAAATGAAGACGTGTATTTTTATATGAACACAAAACAGTTTCACATTTTAATTTTCTTTTCCAGTAACGAGGTATACACTTCCAAAGTAATTTAACCTCACATAAATAATTATTTTTAATACAAAATAATTATTTTGCCCGATTTACATCCACATCCCCTTTGGCGTATAATGTTCCCAATAAATTATATTCCAGATTTTAGCCAGTGTTTCTACCATCAGTGGCGGATCCAGGGGGGGGGGGGGGGGGGGGCCGGGGAGCCCGCCCCCCCCCCTGGGGAAAAAAACGTGTAAAAACACCTGATTTTTACCCTTTTTGGGCGATGGCCCCCCCCCCCCCTGGCGCTCAAGGGGGGGGGGGGGGGGGGTGCACATTTTAAAATTTTAGAGGGACAAAAAAAAAAATGTGCTCACTATCCCCCACTGAGCGACTTTTCGGCCGTCGCCATTTTGCGATTTTCAAATTTTTGGGAGCCAAAAAAAAGAAAAAAAGTGCTCACTACCCCCCCCCCCCCCTCCCCTAAGAAATCCTGGATCCGCGCCTGTCCACCATAAACATAATTTGTTTCTTTTATACATGTGTTTCTCCATAACCGCTGCATTATAATATTATTGACCTCATTACATGATTTATTTACACATTGACATTTTTTCCATGTGGAAATACATCGTTTGTAAAATAAAGGTGTTTCTTTTAGAACTGTTAAATCTTCGTTTTTAAGAAACTCAGCTTGCGCACTTAAAATTTAGGCCCAAGATAGTTTTAATAATAAAATGGGAGCATCTTTTATTTAAAAATAAACTTGGCACAAGGGGATTTGTGGCTTGGCACAATGGGGATTAGCCCTGTGGCCCTCGGCTGTATTCATTATGGCACGATAAGAGTTAAACAACAAATTGATAAATTATACCATTTCCATCTGTTCGTGTATTCAGCACAGTTTTGAATTTGCCTCAAAATGAATGTATAACACAAAAATCCGTTTGACTTTCAGATCTCTAACATCAGAACAATAACATACATTTAATAGGCACAGAAGTCAAGTTTGATATTTCTTCTCATCTAAAATATATTTTAATTGAAGCATCTGGTATTGTCATTTGTGGCCGCAAAACTAGCGAATATGTCAGTAACTCAAACTTTTAGTACGTCTTTCTTTATTGCTATCGAAATCAGTTAAAATAATTTGAATTTAATTCGGGAACATATATTATACAAGCTGTGTCTTTTATTAGGTTCCACATAATGTCACATCATCAATTTTCTATGTTACATTTCTGTCATTGTTTAATGCATTCTCTTGTTAAAACTTATGTATGAGAGAGCATTGTAATTTGTAATGAGTGCGGAACAATAAACCAAACAAAAGCCTTAAAGGTAATACAAAGTTTTGGTAAATTTTGGAAATTGGGTGCATAGTGATTCTTTACAATTTTGATATATGTGGATGCCCCTGTGGATGTATCATAAGCACTAGAAAATTTAGCCCATAAAACACTTCTGCTTTCGAGAAAAATTAAATATAAAAATTTACCGGTGCTCCCGGTAAATTTTGATACATTTCAAATAGCGCTTACGGCCGTACACTGGTAGCTGCTACCATGAAAATCTCAGAATATGTAGATGCGATATATAATTTCCAAACGGGAATAGCTAATCGGTCATTTTAGTCAAGAAACATTGTTGTATAGCTTTATTAATATATTGACCTTGAGAGGGAGCTATACAACATAAAGAGTTTATTATTTATAATTTCATAACTTTAGACTCGATTTCAACCGCGACAACGATCGTTGAATATTGTAAAATCGCATATGCTTCCAATATGTTCATTTGAACCAAATTCATGACCCCTTTCCAAAACTTTGTATTACCTTTAACACCAAACTACCCCTCTACAACATTTTCGCGTTATTGTATATAATTATGTTTATATACAAATGTGCCATTTAATCATTCGAACAAATATCCTACACTCGCATCATACATGATTGTGTATCAACCTAAGCTCATTTACATATAATCATTACAAAATAGTCAGATAGTCCCTACCACCAACAGTAAATGACAAACTACAAAGCGTCCTCATAAAATTACATAATTACATCAATATTAAAATTACATACAAATCTTAACACAACACGATCGCAAAACTTTCACAAACAAAAAATCAAGTTTAGGCAAATTTCAAGAGACTGAAGCGTTACATAATGAAATTTGGAAACACAACTATGCTATATCACGTAATTCGAACATAATTTCAATGGAATAGAGATTGACCTGATTACATCAAAGTCTTTGTGCTTGTGTTTACTGCAAGAATCATTGCTG
Source organism: Strongylocentrotus droebachiensis (assembly GCA_035222895.1). Taxonomy (NCBI): domain Eukaryota; kingdom Metazoa; phylum Echinodermata; class Echinoidea; order Camarodonta; family Strongylocentrotidae; genus Strongylocentrotus; species Strongylocentrotus droebachiensis. The sequence continues at coordinate 42,461 of JAVYIG010013069.1, read as the reverse complement.
GCTATTAGTCACACAAGATTAATCGTTCACACGTTAATCATTGCAGCCTGATGGTTTGATATCTAATTTTATTGTTCAAAATATGGATTGGTATGAGGTATGGGAGACGAAGATTCGAACATAGTTCCACTCGTAGCTATTGGTGTTCGTCCGGAACTTCCTTGGGACTCCACCTGCCACTTTTCCTCAACAGTCGACTGCAAATACAACGTCGCCAATTCTTCCTGATTTCTGTGTTACGAAGACAATAGAGGACGAAGATGAAGAAGCCTTGCAAAGAGTTGAAGATGATGAAGAGGAGTTCAGTGTAGTCCACATTGATCAGGGCCAGGTATCCAGTAGTCCAGGTGCAGCCAAGCAGGATCAACGTGGCGATGCCATTCTGGATCCGTTTTAGGGTCTCATGTCGTTCGGTCTTGCGGTCCTTCTTCACACGCCCTGAAGTTCGTACAGATTTTTCCACACGACACATTGCCAGGATGAACACAGTGATATTGATGATGAGGATGATGGCCATTGGGATCAGGAGACCACCAATCAGGGGCCATTTCCGGATGTAACAACTGTCGATGGAGATATAGAGAAAAGGGAACATTGCTTGGAGAAGACTTTAGAAAACAAACTTGACCGCGCATTAATATGTTTAATCAGTACCCTATGTTTTTGCTTTTTTCCATCATTTATTTATTGAATAATAATACGTACATAAGAGACACAAAATTATCTCGATTACAAAGAAAGCACATGAATTATACTTATATCACAAAAAGAATTATACTTTTTTGCTTAATATAGTCAACATTTTTTACAGAGATGATGCTTTTCAACGATTGCCCTTCATAATATTTCCTTCAAATAAATGTCGAATATGTTTTTAAAGTTACCATTTCTTTTTTACGTATATAAAACATAAGAAGCTAAATTAATTAATAGATTTAAAAAAACTACATATTTTGAATTTATCAAATCACATTGCTTGCCTACAATTATATCACTGTATTCAATTTTTTCATTATCAAACAATACTTTTGTTTTTCTGAGAAAAAATTAGACCTTGTTCCGAAATATTTTTGAGTACTCACAGTCATAAAATAAATGATAATAATTTTCTGTTCATTTGCACTTCAAACAATAATCATGATCAGATCTTTTGAAACGATATAGATATTCTTCACATGCTCATAACTTATAGAGTAGTTTGAAATTAAACTGTTTTAATCGTTTTTCCTTAACGTATGTCAAATTCATTTTCCATATATTTGCCCAGGATACTTTTTCTCCCAAACAAATTCCCAATAAATTTGAACATTTGGATTTATAAAGGTTCTATCAACCAATATCTTATATATAATTTGTGATTTGTTGTTCATTTTATAACTGATATATAATGATATATTTTTGGTGTCAATTCTACAAAATGAAGACGTGTATTTTTATATGAACACAAAACAGTTTCACGTTTTAATTTTCTTTTCCAGTCACGAGGTATACACTTCCAAAGTAATTTAACCTCACATAAATAATTATTTTTAATACAAAATAATTCTTTTGCCCGATTTACATCCACATCCCCTTTGGCGTATAATGTTCCCAATAAATTATATTCCAGATTTTAGATAGTGTTTCCACCATAAACATATTTGTTTTCTTTTATATATGTGTTTCTCCATAACCGCTGCATTCTAATATTATTTACCTCATTACATGATTTATTTACACATTGACATTTTTTCCATGTGGAAATACATTGTTGGGAAAATAATGGTGTTTCTTTTAGAACTGTTAAATCTTCGTTTTTAAGAAACTCATCTTGAGCACTTAAAATTTAGGCCCGAGATAGTTTAAATAATAAAATGGTAGAATCTTCCATTTAACAATTATGATCTTTATTATCCATTAACTTAAAGAGCCAATTTACTTTTAAAGCAAAACTTTGCAAAACAAAATTTGGCATATTCAAACCTCCTTTATCAATTGACCTGATTATAGTTTTTCTCTTTACTCTATCTAAAGTATCCATGATTGTAAATGAGTTTTTCAATTTGATTATTTATACAATCAATATTTGGAAAAACTAACACACTATAAGTAATATTTGACAGGTGATTTCACTAGAGTTTTTTTACCAAAGTGTGTCAACTTTCTACATTTCCACTGTTTAATTTGGTTTTCAATATGTTCTACATTTTCCTTCCATGTTTTTAAAAAACTGATTAGATCATGTGATTTTCTTATATGGTTCTACATTAAATTCACCAAAATGAAAACCTTTTGGTTTTTGATACATTTAAAGTAGGTCCTGCTACATAACCAAAAGTTTTTATTTACGCATGGCATTTTTAAAATAAATTTCGTTTGCAACGGAAATTGTTGTATTATCTGCTAAAAAGCTAATTTTCACTTGAGTAGCAGGCATATCTCGTAATCCCGGTAATTGAACACCTTGAATAGCTTCATCTGATCTGATCTCAAATGCTAATATTTCGATGACAACTCAAAACAATAGAGCAGACACTGGACATCCTTGCCGAAGACCTCTTTGCAGAGAAATAAAAAGATGTTTGCCAATTAATATTAACAATACAACTTTGAACATTTGCATAAAGAGTTTTTATATATCCAATAAATATACTACCAAAATTAAATTTGTCTAAGCTTTTGTAAAGAAAATCCAAACTTATTTGATCGAAAGCCTTTTTTAGATCCAAAAAGATAACAGCTCCGGAATTCTTTTTTTCTTCAAAATAACATATTACATCATCGATCAAACGAATATTGTTCCCAATAAAACGTCCTTTAAGATATGCATTTTGATCTGAATCAATACAAACATTTAATACTTTTTTCAACCTTCCTGCTAACACAGATGCTAATATTTCATAATCGGTATTTAGGAGACTAATCGGCCTCCAATTTGAAAAATGTCTTTATCGCTTTTCTTATGTTAATGGGTTACGACAGCTCTAGTTTGTGAAATAGGTAAATCTCCTACTAACAATGATGTTTTGAATTACTTTAACAGAATATGTTTCAAATTATTCCAAAAATATGGTAAAACTCAAAAGTCAAATCATCTGAACCTGGGCTGTTTCCTTTTTAGTCCCATTTAGAGCGTCATTAAATTCTGTAAGTGTTATTTCTGAATCACAGTATCTATTGTTGTTTTTCATTTAATACATTATCAACCTTAATGTTTTTCAGATAATCATTCACTTCATTCTCTTATCCCGTCGCCGAATACAAACAAGAACAATATTTAACTTCCGTTACAATCATATCTTTCATATTTCTGTATATTATTCCATTAAAATTTACTTTAAACATATTCTTTAACTTAAAGTTTCTTTTTCTAAGCCTAACGTTTATTATTTCGCTCACCATCATCATACCATTAGATTTTTGACCGTATTTGTGCACCATGTATTTCATATTCATAGAATTCTGACAATTGTCTTCTAACATGAGACAATTCGTTATCTTGATCTTCATTTGATATTCCAAGACTTGATAACCTGTCTTGTAAGAATAACTGTAAGCCTTTTCTTACCCTTGGCGTATTAATACAATAAATAAATGACATGTGTCTTATTTTCTGTTTGATCATGTCCCACAAAACTGATATATTTTCTGTTTTTTTAATTTTAATTTCGCTTCTAACTCATTAATAAGAGAAATTACATTTTTTTGATAACCATCTTCTTGCAAAAGTGAGTTATTTAGTTTCCAAATGCCTTTGCCCTTTTTGCGGCCTTAAACTCGAATTTTTAATAAACTGCATTATGGTCTGACATAAAGCGACCTAAAATGCCTATATCTTTAGCGAAATCATTCAACCATTCGGATAACAGTGCGAAGTCAATTCGAGACTGTACAAAGCATGGATAAGATTGTTTATGTGTAAATTCCCTTGCTTCAGGGTTTCTCAATCTCCATATATCAATTAAGTTTTTTAAAGAGATTTGGTAACGCAAATAGAAAGCATCATTACCATCTTTGATTATTCCTTAATTTTTGTCCTTTTTACAATTCAGGACCGTGTTAAAATCACCGGCTAAAGCAACCCCTTCTCCTGGAAGTACATGTTCATGAAATAAATGAAAACATTCTTGGAAACAAAACCTTTCTGTGGCTTACTACGTTTGGTGCCTATAAATTAATAAACCAGATAGTTTCACCTGCAAACGAGACCCTAGTTGTAATTATCAAGCTCAAGGGCATTTGTTGTTTCCTCTATACCAGAGCTGTATTAAAGCAGTTCCGTTGATATTCTACAACAGTAGGAGTATTCAGTTCGAACTTCGAGATATAGATAAACACAAATTGAAATGCTTTAATTTGTCAGTAATTATCAACTTCTTGCAAGATTCCTCATGTGCAAGTAACTTACTAATCCTTGACAGCATAATAGTTCCTAGTGATTCCCCCAGTTACGGCAACAATCACAGCCGGGATACCTGAGTTTGAAAAGAAAAGGAAAACAAAGATTAGGAAAATAAGACAATGTCCCCTTTATACTCTATTACTCTATATACTTTGGAGTAAAAATGAATAAATATATGAGTAATTGAAACAAAATAGATACAGGAATAATTGTAAAAGAAAAAAGTAAATGAATTAAAAAATAAATTCATAAATAAATAAATAAACAAATGATAAACTAAGACTGAATGTTTCCCAAACCGCGCTCCGCTTTGCACAGGGTGGTCCTGATCATTCAGGGGTGGAATGGGGGGATAGGGGAGAGGATAGGGGGAGTTGAGCAGAGTTTAGAGTCCTCTACGTCTACGTCTGTTAATTAACCACAACTGAACCGTCGATTATAGTAGAACCGACGATCAGGTGAAATCATATGATAAGTATGGAGAAAGCAAAGGTTCAGTCCAATGCACAAAAACGCATGGCAGCCTACACCAAAGGAAACATTTGTATTAGCCTCCGTAAGTAAATAGGGGAAACAACTCTAATATAAAAACAAGCGGCCGGTGCCATTGTAAGGGTGTGGTGAGTGTGTATGACGCGGCTATCCTCCTTTAACAAGACAAATGTCACAATAGTGAATACAGGAATCAAGTAAAAACAACCTCTGTCTGTTCTTGAAAAGTCTATGGTGACCATTAAGGTCATCTAGACACCTATAATGGTCTCGTCTCTTGTCAGTGATTTTTTTTAAAGTACGCACTATAGTTGTATTTGGTGTATTATAACGAGATATCAACGGTTCTTACCCCATCCTACAATCGAAACTTTGGTCATCGAGATGTGATTATCAATACGTTTTATAATGGCCAGACTAAACCCCTCGATGCCCATCCACGTAAGCGAAGAGAGCACGAAGTAGTGGACGAGTGTCGCCAAGACGGTACACGGTATCAACTCGACCTCGGCGTGCTGGAACTTTGTGTCGAGAGCGATGATGGCGAGGGAGACGGTGTAAAAACAGAGCAGGGTGGTGCAAAGGCAGATGAAAATCTTGGTACTCTGATTTATATTCCTGTTGATGAAAGATGTTATCGTTTATACGTTTTGTCTGGCTAGTTTTTTTTTTTTTCTTCTTCAAAGAAATAGACGAAAATTCGTTGATCTGATTGAACTAACAAGGGCAGTTCCGTGCAATGTGACCTGTATACGACATAATGTCTCCCCATCTGTTTTATTCCAAAATGAAAAACTCTGTAGACATTATATTACATTAGCTGCGCTATGAATCGATCGTATTACCAATGCTATCGTTACATTAACAACCAGTATGTTATGATAGCATTGATAATACGATCGATGCATAGCGCAGTTAATGTAATATACTGACTTGCACCGTGGTGAAAAACATATCTTAAATTGATACACAACCAAAACTTTTTCAAAAGGCTTCTTAGAACAGATGTGTCTCCAAAAAAAGTTTGAGAACGGCCCAAGATGAGGCTTTTACATGTCTAGTGGAAGTTTTTCCAAAGCTTTGGAGATACACACACCGTCTAGAAGCAGACTGGTGAAAGTTGGCATGGAATAGGACACCTTCCCCCCCCTGAAAAATACAAAAATAATAATAATAGTAATTGAAAGGAAAAAAAGAGTAAATATATAAATAAAAATAATGAATGGATGAATGTTTACAAGTTGTGATTTTTCTATGTTAATAATCTATAGGTGCTCAATGTTAGCTTAATTTGTAAAGTCACTATGACGTAGTACCGGAACAAATTTCTCCATATGTTTTTTCAAAATGCATGACTCAGGAGGGTCCTTTCTTTTTAGAGGATCTGTGATAATATGCTATCCATGATATGTTGTGTGTAGTGCCCTGAGTGAGAAGACAAATAAGAGCAAAACAGAAATTAATTATGTTTTTATAAACGACAGATGACTCAGTTGTCCATAACTACGTCACATTCCACTTTCCAAATTGCCAATTTAAGATTCCCATAGATTTTGTAATACGATGTTTCAAACATTCATAACTCCCTTATGATTGGTCCTGTTTATTCTAACTGTCTCCATTCTTTTTCTCTTTTCTAATTGGTTTCGTAAGAGTCGGAACTGTTGGATTGCCCTTTAATTGCCTTAAACATCGTCACATCCTCTATTGAAAAATGTGAACATTCAAATGACGTATTACGTTATCAGAATAATCATTATTCCTGAGGAATGTAAGCCGGCATATAAGCCTTAAAATCGGTACTTAAAATACCATTGAAATGTCTTTGCCATTGTTTTACTAATAGACATCACTTAGTCTGTTTTAAGATTTACTTTTAACTTTCATTTTCAATCACTTTTGTACATTATCATGTTCAAGTTCAAGTTCAAGTTTTATTTCCACATCTGATTTTAAAAAAACACAAGTACAATTTATATGCATATATATACATTAACAAACGTTAAAATGAAACATCTTCAATTTAAATCATAATGTGGTGGGGAAAAAACAAAGGCCAATGGCCTATCAGGGTTGTTCCCAAAGATAATAAAATTTACATAAAAAGTTTCTTAAATTTATTAAAAACGAGATAAAAATACAGAGATTAAAATAACACAAAGCATCAATTATCAAAACTAAACCGGACAAATACATTACAAAAAGACAAGAAACAGAAAAGGCATTTATGTAAAAAAATAATAGTAATTATACATATTCATTTACATGATACTTCTTAAGTTTTCTTTTAAAAATTGATACAGTTGGGCATGTTTGGAGTTCTTGAGGTAGTTTGTTCCATAATTTTGGTCCGGCATAAATAATTGTTGTTCTTGAGAAATCATAAGTAAACATTGGCAGGTGGAAAAGATTTGATTGACGAGTTTCATAATTCGTCACATTTCTATTACAAATAAAACAGTCATCTAGAAACTTTGGAAGTATATTTTTAGAGTAAGAAAACATAAAGATACCAATCTGTTGCTTATGTATATCATAAATTGTTAATATACTATGTTTTCTAAATATAGGAGCAGTGTGGGAGAAAGGAAGTAAGTTAAAAATAATTCGTATTGCCCGTTTCTGAAGAATTAAAATTCGATTTAAATGAGTTTTAGCACAATCTCCCCACACTATGTTACAGTAGATAAGATAGGGTAGAATCATGGTATTATACAGATTAAGAAGAATATTAAAAGGTACAATTTTTTTAATTCTGTTCATTGCACCAATAGCTTTAGATATTTGACATGATACATAATGTACATGTTCTTTCCAAGTCAGTTTGTTGTCAATTCTTACTCCTAAACAAATTGTAGAATTTACTATCGATATTTTTGGTTGGTTGATACTTATTTCCATACAGGATGTATTAATATTTTTATTTTTGGGCTGAAATAACATACAGCATGCTTTTTGTGCATTCAATTTTAATTTATTTGCTTTAAACCATGTATCAATCAATTTAAGTTCCGTATTAACAGTAAAAGACAATGTATCAATATTTTTACCAGACAAAAATAAACTTGCATCATCTGCAAAAATTATCGACTGTAAGATATTACTTACGAATTGAATATCATTAATATACAATAAAAACAGTAACGGACCCAATACTGATGCAATCTCAGAAGATAAATTATTTATACATACATATTGTACTCTATTATTTAAATAACTGGAAAACCACTTAAGTACAGAACCCCGAATACCATAAAATTGTAATTTTTGTAATAATATTTGATGACTTATACAATCGAATGCTTTGGTAAGATCTAAAAATATTCCAATAACAACTTTTTTATCTTCAAATGATTTAGCAATAATATTCGTAAAATCCAAAAGAGCCATATATGTACTGTAATTTTGTCTAAACCCATACTGTTTATGGTATAATATATCTCTTTTACATAAGAAGGAAAATAGACGACTATAAACTAGCTTTTCAAAGATTTTTGAGAAAGTAGATAAAATTGATATCGGTCTATAATTATTTAAAACATGTTTATCTCCTTTTTTGTACACAGGAATTACCTTAGCCTTCTTGAGAGCAGTAGGAAAGACATCAAGTTGTAAAGACATATTGAATAAATTACAAAGCGGTATAACAAATGTAGCAATAGATTTCTTTAGAACGGCAATATTAACATCATCATATCCTGGGGTTTTACATGATTCAAGTTTGTTAACACTTTCAAATATTTCAGAAATCTCAACTGGTTTCATAAATATAGATTTCGAAAAGTCCCTTTTAGGTAAAAAATGCAAGAAATAACGGAGGCATCAGGTATACTATTTACAGTCTCCCTACCAATAGTGCTAAACAACTTATTAAATCCTTGGACAATGGCCTGTTTATCATGTATCTGTATACCATTTTGTTCATTAAAATCACATTGCATTTTTTCCCGAGCTTTCATTCTCTTATCGTGCCAAGAACACTGTTGTGTGCATGCGCTGGCGTGCCACGCACACATAATCGGGTTTCTGTTGACTTGCCATGGACACATAAACTCTCATCCGCTCGCGTGCCACGGACACATTTTCGTGCATAAGTACACAAGCTAATTGTTTATGCCTATTGTGCGATGCGCATTGCGTGCACGCATGAATGCTTACTGCATTTGTGGAGGGGGTTTATTGTTGTTTTGATTTTGCGTGCTTCACGTATACCGTTACATTGGATTTTCCTGAGAAAATTGCGATATTTTATCATCAAATTTGTCAGTTTTGATCATGGCCCCTCAGATTGTGTGCGGGAAATGAGACAACGGATTGGTTTGACAACTCACTGATAGTGCTTATTTACTTTACCAAAATTACAGATTCATGAAATGATATTGGTATCAACAGAAAGAGGGTTAAATTTCCTACAACTTTAACGTACAATTCTTTTTTATACAATATACAGATGAGATGTTATAGTGGATCAAACATAGTAACAATTTAAACTACACGCACTTGAACCAACCCTAAATTAACTTAGCACACAGGAGATTAGTAGCAGGCACAATAGGGATTAGCACTGTGGCACTGGGTGAATTGCATAGGGGCAGCTTTATGGTTTTCCAAGTTGCCTTAATATTACTTTTGACACGTTTAAATCTGGAAAAATAATATTCTAGTTTATGTTTTCGTATCTCACTGTTTACAAAATTTCTATAACACGAGTATACATTTTTCCGATAACGAGATGGATTTTTGATATATTTCCGAAATAAAATATTTTTCTTTTTGCACATTTTTTAAAGTTCAGCATCAAACCAAGGCTTTTCTTGTCTCTGTTTTATTTTCATTTTTTGAAATGGAAAGCATTTATTGTACGTTTCAAGAAAATATTTCATAAAAACATCAAACACACTGTTAACATAATCAAATTGTAAAATCTCACCCCAGTTTGTCATAAGTAGCCTTTCACAGAACATAGAAATATTTGAGTCATTTATTGCACGCTAGTATATTGCACCAGGATCATCATCATGAATGAGAAATTGCAATTGACAAAAAATAGAGAGATGATCACTCACATCAGTGAGGAGTATCCCAGCATTGATATTATTTTCAGGTCTGTTCGTAAATATATTGTCTATGAGGGTGACAGATTGTGTAGTTATTCTTGTAGGTTTAAGAATCAAGAGAGCAAAAGAATAAGACTTTAAAATATCAATAAAACTATTTACATTGTTGCACGAAGAAAAAAGAGCAAAAGAATAAGACTTTAAAATATCAATAAAACTATTTACATTGTTGCACGAAGAAATCTTTAACAAGTCTAAATTAAAATCGCCAATTAAAATACATTCTTTCTCCTCTGTTGTTACTTGATGCAGTGGTAATTCTAATGCATTTAGAAAAAAAGGAACTGATTGAGCAGGTGGTCTATAGAAGATAGCAAGAATTTTATTTGAATATTTACAGTATATTTCAATAAAAAGAACTTCAATGTCATTAAAAATATCAAGATCTGAACGTCTCTTAAATTTCAAGCCAGTCCCTATATAAAAACCTACTCCTCCACCACGTTTCTCGGCTCTCCCTTCTCCAACAACCTGGTAACCATTTATGTTTACACATTCATCATTTTTTAACCAGGTTTCAGATAGTGCTATTATAGAAATGGGACATTTGATTCATGATAAAACATATTCAAGACTGTCAATATTCTTCTTCAAACTTCTACCATTAAAATGGGCAACAGTTTAAAATTTCTCTTCGGAATTTGAATCATGAATTTTCTTATTATAGTCTGATGTTGTATAGTAATATGTATTTAAACCAAAATCATCTTCCAGAGCCCGTAAGGAAACTAAGTTATCTTCACAAACATGACATGTAAGATTATTTATATCAGATGTTTGCCTTTCACATACTACACATGCAAATCGTGACATTACACTTAAACACAGAATATATCAAAAATAAATAATAGAATTTAGAAATAGAATTTAGCACTAAAAATAAAATTGTTTTATTTTAATTTTACTCAACACCCCCCCCCTTGATAAAAAGAAAAGAAAAAGGTAAATGTGTGGTTACCATCTATTTTAACCCTTGTTTTTCCAATCCACGGGGGTGGGGGGGGGGGGCGTCGGGCCTCCCCCCCCCCCCCCGTGGATCTGCGCTGGGTAAACTAAGCTTTGGGGGAAACTTGAGGCCTCTAGATAAAGGCGAATGGTGATATCTGGCCATCCCTAGTACATGGTTGCCAGGCTGAGACTCTGCTAGATATTATTACTTGTCCTGTAAACTAAAATACTAGCTGTCCGTTAGGAACCTTGAATAAACAATCTCCCTATCCCCAGTCCAGGACCTCGTGGAAAGTAAGTTAACCGTGCATTGCTCTGCATTTCGTACGATTAACAGTATATTTTTTTTAAATGAACAAATCTTTGTTTATTATTTTGGTTTAAAAAGTGTGAAATCTATTTTCATGACTGTTCGGCATTATTTTCATTTGCAAAACGGTCAAGATGAATGACCAATAAAGTGAATTATCAAAAAAATTAACAAATAGGACATGCAGCTTTTACTGATAAACCTTCATATAGGATCCTATCTATTCAACAGCAGTCTCATGTTTACTTAGATGTTTAGTTTGAGGTGACTACGTTAACAAACTACTCATTCAGTTTGAGAAGGAAAAAAAGCGATATTTCCAACATGTGGAAGGAATAACGTACCACTAAAACGGCAAAGCTGGTCAGGTGGTCGCAGGCGCATGTGTAGTATTCATTACTGGAGCTATTGACGGTGTTATCAGGTAACAGTTGACATCCCTCCACAGACCATTTACCAAGATTAAACTCCCAGAAGGTACAAGTAGGATCGCTGGAGTCAGGCTGAAAGCAGTCAATTATAACCATATATATATATATATATATATTACAATTTAGAGACGTGCGGCCCACAACCAGTGGCAACAGAACTAAGCACATGCCTATTTACGATATCTTTAAGTATAATGAATGTATACTGTATATAGGCCTATCTAATTTTAAGCATCTGGGTTTTACCAAAACATCGGTTAGTGTAAGGGAAAAACAGTAGTGAAAAAATGATTAACTGATTGAATATTGATTGTTTAAAACACCAGTCACTGTTGTTGTTACTACCGCTCGTTTCTAATGATAATATGATCCAGCTGGTGATGATTGATCCGGGTGTGTTTTGTGAGATTTTTTGTATATAGTGGTGGGATTTAGGTTTCCAAGTGATTCTTAGGTTATGTTTAGTTTTAGGTGTATAGGTATTGTCTTTGGTCCAAGACCGAAGCTACGAATTGTGTTAATAATGGAATAGTGATAGAGCAATTGTCACCGGAGCATTTGTCACAACTTTTCAGTGCACCATACCATGCTTACCTCGAATCTATAGAAAGTGATATTGACACGCTCCATGAGATCCTCTATCTTCTGTCCACCGATTGTTAAGGACACCACTGGTGTATTAATCTCCCGGTTGAGTAGAGCAAGACTTGGTGAAGGAAACATGACATCATTGGCATACACAACGAAAGAAACCCTGAGATACTCGATAGCGCTTTCATCCACCATTTTCACAGGATCACTAGACACTCCTGAAGCGGTAGTTGTGCCGTGGTTGTCTCCATTGGTAGTGTAATTAGAACTTGAAGGGCCTTCCGTGAACTCTGGAGTAGTGAAAACTTGGGCTACCTCGATGGGTACAACAACCCTGGCAAAGGTGTCCCTTGGGACAGAATCATTAGGGTGGTCTTGGTGGGTTTCTACCATGATGGCACTGTTGCTCAGGTTACCGGTGTCCATACTTAGAATGGTGACCACTATTCCGTTTCGAGCAGTGTCTGAAGGTACGTCAAGCACCTACGGGAAAGTATGTGCAGTTATAATTATGCAATAATACCATAAACTATTTCACAAGTCAACTACCGGCCTCTGGGCTCTCACCTAACTTCCATAAAGGAACAACCCACCAAGCTATTTACACACCTCTCCTCCAGCTATTCACAGGACCAGGACAGCCGACTATCAGTGGTGTCACTTCAAATCCAAAAGAGTGACCAATAATGACCCTTTTTTACCGTTGGAGCGGGTATAAAATGGGTTCTAAATATGCGATATTACTGCTCTAAACATTGAGTACACATTCACAAAATTATACCATACTATCACAAAATCATAATACACACACACATTTACGCGTTTGGAAACTAGACCCCTTTTTGGGGAGTTTCTTTCCCCTTTTACCCACACAAATTATATCAAGCATACTCTCAACATTAATGAAGTGACACAATCGAGATTAAACACTAGCACACCTTCGTTTCCATATTGCAATATGCCTGTAGACCCCCCAGACAAATAATCAGCATAAAAATACCCTCTGGCCCTTGGGATGATTGGGAAATATCCTAAATGGGGTATACCATGGCGTTGCGTGTCTACGAACGCTTCGGGTTCTCTGGCTCGCTTCGCTCGCCGGAATTTAAGGACTCCAACAACGCAAGGGCCATCGACAAGAGGCTATTGCGTGTCCGGACAGAGTGTGTATCTCAACAGGTGATTTAAAACAGAAATTTGAAAAAGGTTATATACAATATTCCATACATCTTTTGTCAGTACTATTAGATGCTTATTTTCCGCAATATTCAACGGCAAACGTGACAGCTTTACTTTTGTTAAGTATCCGGCCACATAAAGCTCCGTCCTACTTGTAAAGGGGGGGGGGGGGGGGGGGGTCCAAACCACGTCTTTTGCAACCCAGCCAACATGTCAATCATCTTAACAAAATTATGTACCACTGTGTACAACGTTCAATATGGGCAGAAAGAATGTACAGATTTGTGAGAGTTAAGGTCTTGTTTACCTGAACTGCTATATTAGGATAAGTTGCAGCAAGCGTGCTGTTACCAACCTCGACGGTATTCAACTGAGATTCCAAGACCTGGACGATGAGGGAAGTATAATTCCCATTCTCTTGGGCTGATGCTAGCACATCCTCTTCGACAAACATCACGTTATTTACTATTCCCACTATAAGACCGGCTACCTATGACAGAAAAGGTAACTATCATTACACGACAACCGACATTAGACTTTCTGCGTTCATTACAACAAGATACCTCAAAGCATCACAAGCCGTAATTGGAGACACGAATGTGTAGGGGTCTGAAAGTACGCTAAACTTCTTATTTTAGACCCTTTACTTAAGTTTGGTTTGATAGATTATTTTTACCTGACTCCTATGAAGGGTGCGATTGCTTGTAAATAAGCAGCCAAGGACTTGGTAATGATGATTTAATAATGCCTTACAAATCAATGGGCACTAGCACATCGTCTTGGTTTCGTACCCCGGACCTCCCGATAAAAAACACTGTTTTACCACTGAGCCATTGCTACTCTACTAATAATAATATAAAGTATACCATCACATTTATCATTCATCGTATATTGCATAGTTTTCAATAATAATTTGGAGAACTTTCTCTTCCACACTTAACTATACAGATGGGTTTGAACATGCTAGTTTTTCTTCTTTTTTTCTTTTTTTCTCTCTCTCTATGTAAAATGATTTAGTTTTATATATAAGATAAGGTACGTGAAAGGAAGGGAAATGACCCATTAACTCACATTTGCATCAGGATTCGGGCTCCTTATGAGCTGCAGGATCTCATACAGTAATCCAATGTCTTCATCTTGAATTTCCTCATAGTTCTGGGTTATTGTAAAAACTTCTTCAGCGACATCTGTCACATTAGCTTCATATATCACGTTCTTCAAATATAAAGAGACACACATATTAGACGTTTGTAATCTTTACTGTAAAATTAACTTGTTGATAGCATAACAACATTGGGTGAGGGTGGGCTTCTACTTTTGCAGGCCTCGCAATTAACTTACAAGGGCTTTGCAAGAAGATTCGAAGAGGGAAGGGCGGGGCGGGGTCTAGACTAAATTTTTGTCATTCACGCTAAATCTTGTCATTTTAGACAGCTGGCTCGGTAGGGCTGACAAATGATCATAGACGATATCCCACATTTTTTCTTATGAATATATAAATGCTCCCATAATTGAAATAGAATCGATGGATTGAAGGCATATTTCACTTCGGGCATGGTGGGTGACATAATCGAAGCCCCCTACAACCCTGTGAGAAGTTTTAAACTACGTTAGAATGCGCAAATTATTTTTTCTTAAGCTTCAACGATAAGACAAAGTTGGACTAGTTGCACGTAGGAGTTAGGGTTAGGGTTAGGCCCCTTAAAATATACTTCTTAAAGCTTATCTGCCATAGTTTACAAGAGGGATTATACCGCCCTGCAAGGTCACTGGACAGGTGGTTATCTCATCAACTAAGCTCTCAGTTAACATAAGAAAAAGAGGATCATGGGGGACCAATGGCCACCGATTAGGCATTGTTTGTTATATAGAGGGCACAAGTAGCTACAAGTAGTGCAGTGGGCCTTTAAGCTTCACTTTGATATGAAGCGGTAACCAGCGGCGTTTGTTTCTTTCTTTTAATGAAGACGTAAAGCTAAGTACACGTAGGCTTATTTTGTTCCATCGGATGTTCGCGTCTAGTCGGTTTGTCGGATTACACGACCTTTTGTAAAAACGTACCCCTATATTCACAAAAGGTTGGATGCTTTACGTCGCGCTACCCGACATTTTGTGAAAACATGCCCCTCTATTCACGAAAGGTCGTGTAAACTGAATGCAAATAATCACAACATTTTCAAAGATTGTCCTAGAGATAAGACTAATATTTGTGCATGTACATTTTTGTGAAAAACATGCTATACGATCAAACAATAACGAAGTGTTGGTCCTTCATACGAACTGTCTTGTGAGTATTTATATTGTATTTAAAAAACAACGGGTCAGGACGCCAATTCTCGTGGATTTGCTGTTTAGGCTTGTCAAAAAGTGTCAGTTAAACTAGACAAGGACGGATTTTGTTTTTTCACAAACATAAACCAGACCAGTCTGAGGTTAGGGCTTGATTAGTCACCAAAGTTCGTGTAACCCGAAGATGGGAAGAACTGAGAAAGCCATATAAGCTCTGTTGCGCGCAGTTGCCATTCATGTACAGGCTTATACAAATCGCCGCGGTCTACCTCTTCATAACAACTGGAAGAGCATCCAAAGTAATCAAGATGTAACTTGCCATCAATATTCTCCTTAATTCTCGAGTGATATTCTCTTGACATCTTATACTGGAGTTCCAATAAGTTTCGCCGTCACTAGAAACTTGGCAAACAGCTCTAATAATTGGTGCTGCAAGGCCTAAAAGAAATAACATGATTTAACAAATAAAGGAAAAAGAAGGTAACAAACATCATTTGAATACGATTTGCTATCTCTGCTACCAATCATGATGAAACAGTGTGAAATTGATGTTTTTCCTTATGAGAAATGGTAACATAATAATTTAGAAAACAAAATTAGACAAGCAAATGATGCGTTGTGTAGCAGTTGTGTCGGGGAAATAACACTGAAACAAAAATTAAATGCCAACATTTGCAAACAAAAACATTAAATGAAATCCCTGCCATTCAACATCAAGATTTAATTAAAATCCATTTTAAGAATTAACTGTTTCTCCGTTTCGGTACCATCGATTGATTCTTGCAGTTTAGGCTCTTCTTTTAGAGAAAGTGCAAATATCGCTGACAAATTTGAGTCCACTTCTGTGCAGTACATTGTGTCGTTCATTAAGTAAGAGCAATTTAATCGAAAAACATAATGGACGTTTCGAAATTGGTAACGTGAAGTGAAATTTATAATCGCTGTTCTTTTGTATAAGTTGTGTGTTCAATTTCTTTCTGATTTTGTTTTCTTTGGTAAAAGTTTTCATCCACACTGGTTTAATCTATGTTCAATTTTATTTTTTAAACTATGAAACAGTGGAAACTACGAATGGTCGAGGAAGGAAAGCTCCTTCATTTACACCCTTAAAAAACTTACATCACGTCTGACATAGCAACTCATATGATGGTATTGTATGGTCTATTGTAAACAGGTGGTCAGCTCTCACCAGGGAAAGAAAGGTAATGTGGAGGTATTGTATGAAATAATACAAGTCTTTTGTGAGCATGTGCTGAGCTTGCACTGTCTTTTATTAGCTCACTTATGATTGACAGATGATGTCACAAGATGAGTGAGATCTGGAGCTTTTTTTAGGGTGGAGCTTAGCAGGTAAGAGAAATTATTGTTACAAATATTTTAAAAATCAATGAAATATATTTAGGTTTTTGAATAACAAAATATGACTTGTAGGCAGCCCTGCACATCAACAGGAATCAACTTATATTTAGATATCACCCTACCTTTAAAGTGTTATTTAAATTGTGAAATTTCTGTATACAACCACAAATTACTTACGGAATAGAAGTGTAGGGAAGCACCTATAAGGCTAGCCTATCAGAAGCATATTGCATTGACCGAAAATGGCTTGTATATAACATTGAGTGAATGGAGAACTCATGTTAATATACAGTGCGTCCCAGAAAAAACGAAACCGAGAAGTATCGATGTTTTATCATAACTTAATCACAACCATAATTAATGAATGATACATATTTGGAAAGCTTAGAGTCTCCTCTTTCAGTTGAGGCTACTACAGATGATGCATATTTCACGCATGAGTGATTAAAAGCAATTTGAAGGAAGGAAACCAAAAAGACATTTGGCGGGCGGTATCTGAATTTCGAAGAAAAATTCACATTTCTAGAAAGTTGAGTTTCTGCCCTTTCATATGACACCTCAATCAGGAAAAATGAGCGAGGAATGACAAAGTTCTGTTTGTTTTAAGTAGTGCTTGCATTTCCATAATTTTATTAAACGAATTCGTTTTCACTGGCTGCCTGCCGTATCAATAAACGAAATTAACAAAAGACTTAACTCCGTTTCGTTGACAATCAGCCGTAGACGAGAGTCTGTATGCATGGCTGATTGTCAACGAAACGGAGTTAAGTCTTTTGTCAAATCTGCTTTTTGCTACGACAGGCACCCAGTGAAAACGAATTCGTTTGTTAAAATTATGAAAATGTAAGGGTCGCTCTTTTTTCCTGATTGAGGTGTCATATGAAAGGGCAGAAAGTCAACTTTCTAGAAATGTGAATTTTTCTTCGAAATTCAGATACCGCCCGCCAAATGTCTTTTTGGTTTCCTTCCTTTAAATTGATTTTAATCACTCATGCGTGAAATATGCATCATCTGAGTAGAATCAACTGAAAGAGGGGACTCTAAGCTTTCCAAATATGTATTATTCATTAATTATGGTTGAGATTAAGTTATGATAAAACATCGATACTTCTCGGTTTCGTTTTTTCTGGGACGCACTGTATAAAAGATTGCGAATCCTAAATGTGTATAATTTACATGATTTATCAATTCATACTTTCCTGTTAGATATGTTTAAAGGTAATACAAAGTTTTGGTATGGGGTCGTGAATTTGGTTTAAATGAACATATTGGAAGCATATGCGATCCTACAATATTCACTGATCGTTGTCGCGGTCGAAATCGACTCTAAAGTTATGAAATTGTAAATAATAAACACTTTATGTTGTATAGCTCCCTCTCAAGGTCAAGATATTAATTAAGCTATAAAACAATGTTTCTTGACTAAAATCGACCGATTAGCTATTCCCGTTCAGAAATTATATACCACATTTGTAGAGACATTTGTATTAAAGGGAAAGACCAGTTATGGTCATGCGATTGCATTGTGAAAGAAACGTTGTAGAATCGATCAGAAAAGGTTGATCATCTAGCATATAAGTTTTAGTGTGTACTGCAAGGTTCTGGAATCATCAAATTGATAAGATATATGGCCCAGTCGTCGTAAAGTTACAAGCACTGTACACAGAAATATGTATATGGGACTATTAGTCCATGGGCCAAGACCAGAAATTTTGGTTATTGGTACCACTCAAGGTGGCAAGATCTACTTATGCATTTTGAAATGTCCTATATCTATACATAATATTTTGATATGATAGCATTTCCAAACTGGCAGCTTAGTCATATAATCAGCAGTTTCCATGGCAACACAACAATAAAACCGGTATTATTCAAAGAAACAGTTAAAGTCATTTACAAATTATAAAAACACTTTTGAAAGCGTAAAAATGTACAGTTTAGAATACCTCTCCATAAAGGAAAGTAATGAAATGCAAATTACATTACCATTTATAATGGTTGCCATGGTAACGTCTCCAGAATAGCCTAAAATCAAGGATTTTTGAGTAATTTCAGTAATATATTACACAATATACTCATTCAAGACAAGTTAAAGTCCGCTTTCCAAAATAATGACAAAACTATATGACTAATACATCATATAAGCCAAGAATATGCTATATAGTACCTTCCCATTGTTACCATGGCAACATGAATTAGAGTTAACAAGATGCCCTGTACGGTACTATATGCCATATTTTGGCTATATTTTGGCATTGGAGAGGTGTTGAAAGTTCATTTTGGTGTCTATATCCAGGTTTTCAGGCCCAGAGAATGAAAGTTAGAATACCTCACCATGAAGAAAAGTAATGAAATGCAAATTACATCACCATTTATAATGGTTGCCATGGTAACGACCCCAGAATAGCCTAAAATCAAGGATTTTGGAGTAATTTCAGTAATATGTTAGACATTATGCCCATTCAAGACAAGTTTAAGTCCCCTTTACTAATTATTGAAAAACTATATGACTAATCTATCATATAAGCCAAGAATATGTAATAGTACCTTCCCATTGTTACCATGACAACATGAGTTAGAGTTAACAAGATGCCCTTTTGGCTATATCTTGGGATAGGAGAGGTTTTGAAAGTTCATTTTGGTGTCTATACCCATGTATAGATTAGTCATATAGTTTTTACACGTATATACGCCCAACAAACAAAAAAATAGTACAAAGGTTTTGCCACCTCTGGTGGTACCAATATCTGGTCTGGCCCATGGACTATATACGCACACGTGCGCGACACGTGCGTTTATCTCTCACAGACCATGTAGATAAACTAATTTACCAAATATATGAATTAGTAGGCGGTTTCCCGGCAAATTTTTCATCATGTATTAGTCAAAACATATTCTTTCACATGATTGGTAATAAGAGCTTCCATTTCATTTTTTGAAATTGGGGCGTTTCCAATACTGGTCTTTACCTTTAAGCGCTATATAAAAATTAAATATTATTATTATTACAACTACATATTCTGATATTTTCATGGTCGCAGCTACCATTGTACAGCCGTAGGAGCTATTTGAAATTTATCAACATTTACCGGGAGCACCGATAAATCTTTATATTCAATTTTTCTCGAAAGCAGAAGAGTTTTAGGGGCTAAAGATTCTAGTGTTTTTAATACATCCACAGGGTCATCCAAATATATCAAAATTGTAAAGAATCACTATCCACCCATTTTTCAAAATTTCCCGAAACTTTGTAATACCTTTAATAAAAGTTTTCCTCTTATTTTGTTTAATAGACTACTGTGGCATTATAGTGCATAGCTACTCCACTACTCCTCAAGAAAAAAAAAGAAGTTACACAAAATGTCTTCAAGAACTTTCATTGTCTTTTATGGTCAGTGAATTTTGGAATAGATTACCTATTAATGTCAGGATAAAAAGGTCTATAAATAGTTTTGGATATTCTGTTACAACACATTGTGGAAGAAATCATGGAGGGAAAGTCCAATAAAATAGTCGCCCTACCCCACCCCCGATCCCCCCCCCCCCCCCCCCACCTGGAAATTTTGAAAATCTGCAACTACATATTACCCTACCTTCAGAATCTTCATCTGGGCACAATTCTTCCGAGTCGATTACGATTCCTACATCAGTCATCGGAAGTCTGGCCTGTCCGAATACAGTTTCCACCGTGGCGTTCCAACATTGGCGTTCTAATTAATGTAAATAGTAAATTCCGGTTATTTGTTAATATAATTTTTTTTTAAAGGCTCATATTTCCAAAGGATCTGAATTTATTCCGAAAGATGCGTTACTCTGAAGGCTCATCTTTCCGTAGGTTCTTAATTCAGAAAATGACAGACGCCAGAATCGCTGTGTTTTTTTTGAGGGGGGGGGGGGGGGTCTAACTTTCTTAATAATACAGCTTAAGAAACTAAGAGGGAAAAAAAAGAGTTACATTATATAGAGAAAGGTGGTAAAACAATTGTGAACAGTAAATATATTTTAAAAGGGATTTAACAATTTGTATAAGATGATGTATAGTAAGACAGAAGACTGTGAAGCAAATAATTTTGATTATTTCAGAAATGTGAACATGAAGTGTTTGACAGGAAGGAAGCTGAGAGCTGTAAATTTCTGTTAAAAGAGACGGATGCATTGTCTACCATAAATTTAAATAAGTCACCTGGGAGTGACGGACTGAGTATTGAATGTTATAAATGTTTTTCGGAACAGATAATGGACATGTTAATAAATAATTTAAACAAAGGGTATGGGAGGCAAGGGCTCTCGTTCACACAACGTCAAACTATTCTTAATCTTTTGTACAAAAAGGGCACCAAGGAGTTTCTTGATAATTGGCGACCGATTTCTCTCCTAAAGATAGACTATAAAACTGCATAACGTGTTTTGTCAATAGGGCTACAGCAAAATATGCCAGGTATAATTTCAGCTGATCAAAGAGGTTTTGTAAAGGTTAAAACTGTTGTTGTTGTTGTTTTAGTCTTAAGGGCGTGTGTCATTCAATTATGAATATTTACGCAAGTGAAAACATAAGCCTTGTACAAGACGTTATTGATTATTGTAAATTAACAAATATTGACGGTATCATTTTATTTTTAGATTTAAAAAAGGCGTTTGATAATATAAATCACTCATTTCTTATTGAGACATTGAAACGTATGCATTTCAAAAGTTCCTTAATAGCATGGATTAAAGCTTTAAAACAACAATGCCCATGGTAGGGATTCACAGCATGGACGTTGTCAGAAACATTTTATATTCAAAAGGGAGTTCGTCAAGGCTGCCCATTATCAGCTTCGTTATTTATCTTAGTGGCATAAATACTAGCAAATAAAATTCGAGAAAACCATAAGATAAGAGGGATTAGTATTGCAACCAAAGATATAGAAGTTCAGAAGGTTAGCGAAGTAAAAAATAACACAATTTGCAGATAATACCACATTATGTGTTGATTTAATGGATTCAGTAGATAATGTTATTTAGGAATTGGACGATTTTGAATATTTTGCAGATCCAAAGATTAATTTGAATAAAACAAAAGTACTGAACATGAAAGAATTAGATACGAACAAATATGATATTGAATTTACAGAAGAACCAATAAAACATTTTAATGTTTATGTTGGTAAAAAGGGTAAATATGTTATCAATATTGTTATGTAGTACTTGTATCACTCCCCCTCCCTTCAGTCATTCACCTTTCTCCCACCTTCATTATCCATAGAGATAACCCAATTATTCCTAGACACCGATCCCATTACTTTTTATTATAAACATTTGACCATTAATGACCACCCCAGAGTTAACTTCAAGGATCGAACCACAATCCTAGAACTATGACGCATAGGCCCAAACCCCAGTCACTTACACCTATCCAGTTCTTCTCATATCCAAGAAGGATACGGCAGAGAAAAGAGTAGTCACCGATTTTCGATACCTGACTTCTACAATGACCTCCATTCTGCCATTGAGTTATTCTTCCCATCAAGAGAAGTAAAGGTCCACTGCAAGGACAAACCTTGGATCACATCAGTGGTAAAAGAACTGATCAAGCGCAGACAGGCTGCTTTCAGTAGCTGCAGTCCCGAGTGGTCCAGTTTGAAGAACAAGGTCATAAAATAAATCAAGAAAGCAAAAGTAGATTACTACAAGAATCGGATCCAAAGTCTGAAAAACCAAAAACCAAGTGCATGGTTTAAATTTGTTAAACTTGCGACTAGTAACTCATCACCACTCAATGTTATCAGGGTTCCTGGAGTGGAAATAACTGATAGCCAGGCCATTGCTAATGCAATCAATCACCACTTTACTGACATCTCAGCAAACGTTCCCCCATTAGACTTACGACAACTACCAGCGTATCAGCCCATAAACCCTTCAAGTGTCATGGAGATTCATCCATGGAAAGTGTACTGTGAGCTGAAAAAGACACCAGTTGGTATAAGCTGTGGACCAGATGGAGTTTCCGCAAAGCTGATTCGTGAGTTCGCAGCAGAGCTGAGTTCACCCATATGTGACATCATAAACACCTCATATAGGGAAGGGAAAGTCCCGTCACAGTGGAAAAGATCTATTGTCGTTCCGGTCCCAAAGAAATCTCCTCCCACAGTAGATCAACTGAGACCAATCTCCCTGACTGACCACTTTGCAAAATTGGCTGAACTCTTCATCTATCGCCAACTACTGGCAGATATCGAACCTAACATTGACCCTCAACAGTATGGAAGTCGGAGAGGAAATTCCACTGCTCATTATCTCGTAAATCTTCTACATTTCCTCCACACCAATGCTGATCGGCTCCAAACTGTTTCCACCATTGTTGTAACTGATTTCTCAAAAGCTTTCGACTTAGTCAATCACAATATCGCAATAAATAAACTCTTCGCAATGGGTGCTCGACCATCCCTGCTGCCATGGATCAGTAGCTTTCTTCATGGACGAGAACAGATGACAAGATACAACGGAGTACTTTCATCTTCTCTTACTCCAGTTGGAGGTGTATCCCAGGGTACTCGCCTTGGGCCAGCAATTTTCCTTGCTCTGATTAATGACGCATTGACAGACGCAGCAGGTATATCCAGATGGAAATACGTCGATGACATAACTTTTGCAGAAAGCCGCAGACGAGGGTCAAGCAACATGATGCCTTCCACCTTAACGCTGTTCCATCAATGGTGTTTGGATAACGGTCTTCGCATCAACTCGTCAAAGTGCAAATCGATGAGAGTGTCTTTCTCACGGACCGAACTTCCACCTTTGCATCTTGAGTTAGATGCAGGAAGTGAAAGAGCTCAAGCTTCTGGGTGTCATAATACAGCATAACCTACGTTGGGACAGCCACGTTTGTGATATCACAGGAAGGGCATCGCGAAAATTCTACATCATTCGGGCCCTGAAGCGTTATCGCGCCCCTGTGGAAGATCTCCTCACAATTTACACGTGCTACATTCGACCTGTGCTTGAGTACTGTGTTCCAGTTAGGAATTCATCCATTACATCTGAACAGGCCAATGATATCGAGAGAGTCCAGAGAAGAGCCCTCTGACATAGTTTTTATTTGCATCTTAGTAATTTCTTATTCTGAAATGCTTTTTGACCACTAAGGACCTATTCATCAGTGTGACTGCTGTGTGTGTGTGTGCGCGGGTGTGTTTGTGTGTTTGTGTGTGTGTGTGTGTGTGTGTGTGAGAGTGAGTATTTGTATGTTCTATATTCTGTAGCTTAGTATTTTCATCCATTGTATAATCATACGTAACATTCTTTTTACTGTAAATGTATGTATTTTGTTGACTATAGGGCCCCGCTCACAAGCTTAGCTTCTAAAGGGGTCCTAAAACCATTCAGTTTATGATGTAATCAAGTTAGAATATGTTGATTGATGTACTATTACCAGTCTCTTTTTTATGTAACAGATTATATCATGCTTTGTGTGGTTTTGAATAAAAATGAACTGAACTGAACTGAACTGTATCATTTTTCATGATCGATACCACAGCTACGAACATGCCCTCCAGATTTCAGGTCTGCAATCCTTCTCTGACGGAAGGGAACATCTTTGCCTAAGGTTCGCAGAATCGCTCTACAAGCACTTCCGCGACTGGCTTCCAGAGATGCAGAGCACGAATCGACGATTGAGATACAGTGAAAGATTGAGAGACTTTAAATGCCGAACAGAAAGACTGAGATATAGCACTCTTCCTTACTTGGTAAGGACTCTGAACGAACATTTTTTCTGATGAAGGTCGCCCCTTGCGTGAAAGAGTACGATGAGAATGGACTGATGAGAAGGACGGGTTAAGTACAAGGTAACTCTCTAACCTTCTTCGCTTGTATAAGGTGATGATGAGAACTATAACGATAACAATGACAAGAATAGCACCAACAACGCTTCCTATGACAGTTGCAATGGAACTTGAAGAACCTTCAGCAGAAGTTGATTTTGGTGGAGAAGAAACAGTAGGCGAAGAGGTTGTTGTGGGAACTAGGATGGTAGTGAAAAGAATGACATAAATTAGAAATACCAAGGTAGTATCACAGATAATGGTTAAATAATAAATAAAGACCCTATGATTCGAAGTAAGCCGTTGTGAAAGTTTTTGCAGTTGTTATTAAAAAAGATTAATATCTTGGTACAATGTCATTTCAGGTCCTTTTTGTGATTCTGTGCTTTGCAGAGAAGCTTGCCTAGTAAAAGGGAATGGTTTCGTATTAAAGCCTTATCTCTGAAAGAATGACAAACCATGTAGGTTCAAAATCTAAAAAAGTATTTAAATAGCAGGTGGGCTGGAGTGGTGAAATTGGTTATGTCTATTAAAGTAAAAGTTAGTTATGGTACTTGCATTGAAGGCCGTGGAAGATTTTTTTTTTGAAGAACGACATGAGCGAAGTACAATGGGTAAGTCGGATTTAGCTCCGGCAGGCGTATTGCTCAGTGCATTGAAGAAATGAATCCTACCACGTACCCACTACATTGTTAAAAGTTAGGATGTGGCAAGCGTAGATCAATGTCCTGCCAAAGGAAGTTGGGATGCGGCAGGGATTCGAACCCCAACCCGTACCGTGTTCACTGTCAGGAGCCCTAACCACTAGTCCACAACACATATATCTTGGATGCCTTAACTTCATCACAGGTGGAACCAGTGTAGTTTTGGGTACATGTACATGTAAATGATGAACCATCTACTTCATGGCAAGTACCTCCATTTATACAGGGGATACTGTAACATGGGCTGAGTGCTGGGAATACAAAACAGATTTGCAGTAAATATCAAGAACAAGGGAAGACATTAGCAACTAAATTCAGTGGCCTTAGATTACAATCATCGCTACAGCGAGCTTAATTGTTCTTTATAGTCACATCACTATGCTATCTATTTTTGTATATTCACGAAAGCTCAGTGTTAGAGCAGAAGTTTTAAGAAAGCCGATCCGCTAGCACCCTCTAATAAGGCATTAGTCCTCATTACCCAGTTCCTCTGATAGGCCTTAAAGCAGTCAGTCCCCTGGTTACTCAATTCCAAGGTTTACAATGCATATTTAGCTGACAGGTAAAACAAACTATGTACCTGCGCTAAATATAACTTTTTATTGTACCGAAGTGTCTACCCTGTATCAAAAACATAGAATTAATAAATAGATATTATCTTACCTGTACATGTAAAGTTAGGTGTACTCCATGCGCCTATATGCTGACAGAAGCTGATTGGTTCACTATCAGGAATATAACTAACTTGACAGGTGTATAGAGCTATATCTTGATACACTGATCCTAGTATCATGGTGGATGCAAGGGCGACCTCTGGTGGGCTTCCCTCACACTCGACAGCTATTCAGGAAAACAGGAAAGACTTGGTGAATATCATGTCATTGTTCATAGTTCATTAAGGGATGCTAATATTTCTCTTGACATCCAAACATAGTGTTGGTACAATTTGTTACATTAATTTTGTTTATTTATCACTAGCATTAGCATAAACATACATTATAGTTATCCGTCATGAATTACAATTTTTATTGACGGTAATCATGTAGGAAGTTTCAACGACGCCTTTTTTCATGATCTATTATTAAAAAGATTTTCAGCAGCATATTACTGAATTTTGATATTTAGATATATGGACTGCTATGAGAGGCATTGCTGTTCGAACATCAAAGCAGCCCATATATCTTTTATATACCGAATTCACGAAAAAAAATACAAAAAATTCTAACCTTATCCTTTTCTTGAGTAAAGATTGGTTAAAACATCACAGAAAATCTGTGACACTGTCTGTGAATCTTAGCTGGAATTTTGCCTGAGTGTTACGATCATTCGGGAATCACACACACACACTTCACTGTATGGCATCCGCGCTCGCACAACGAAACTATTTACACGTAAACCAATCGGGAATTCAGCAAAATTTATCTTTTCGGCCCGTTAACCGAGGCAACGGGCATCTTTCTCATTAACTATTGATCGTTAGGCGGGCATGGCTACAACCACGACTCCAATTTTAACTAATCAGATGACTAGAATTATTCAGCATACTAAAGAGAGGTATATAATTGTCACTAGGCTAGCATTCACATACCCGTCTCAGAGCATGACTTCATAAAATGTTCATGAATTTCGGGAAACCATCTGTAAACGTTGACACTGAACTCACATGAGTTTTCAGAAACAAAATATGGTACAGTAGTTCATTCACTTGACTCTCATTTCATTCGTTGAGGGTTCGTATCTCATCTCAGAATAAATGTCCTTTAGCAACAAATAAATCCACATCTGCCAGTATCAAGCCAGTTGTAAAAGGGAACTTGATAATTGCAGGGGTAATGATAATTCGAGGGCCTGAAATAGCATGAGGAAGATCAGTATTAATGCTGATGGGCTACTCTGTGGGTAAATAGGATTCAATCATAAGTCCTTTTTTTAACATGATTATGATCACTTTACCTTCACATGATGGTCTTTGATGATTCCATGCTCCATCATTCATACACCTTAAAATGCTTTCTCCAGATAATGTATAGCCCTCTTGACAGGTGAAATGCAGAGTAGCATCGACAGAGTAAGTTGTTCTATCATTGGGTAAACGATAGCCATGCAAAGGTTTACCTGGGTCACCACAGGCAGGAAATCCTTGAACATATATAAGAAACAATCTTTATACTTATCACTGAAAAATCTATTCTGATAATTAATTTATCCGTAATATTCTATCCATTCCTTCATTCACGTGCAGAAAACCGTAACTAATTTAAATGATGTATCATAATCTTTAAACAATATACAATATTTTGATCGCTCAAATATTGTCAAATCACCTCAGCTATAATCCTTATCATCTGTTCAAAGAAGCCGTCTAACATAGTCAGTTTGTATTTGTGTTCAAGCCCATGACCCTCTAAAATATATTCAAAAAGTATATTTCACACATTTTCTCACCAATTTGACATAGAGTCCGAATTATGTATGAACAAACTTTGTCATTCCATTGGTACTGACGTCCCCTTCTCATTTCTACACAGTCTTCGGAATTCGAACTAGGTTCGCCCTCGTACCATCCCTCATAGTTCATTCGAGTTTCTGAAGAAAGAGATGAATCATGGTATGATGAATATGATGTCCTTCTATGCGTTAGGAAGTTGCTCTGATTTATACTTCCATTAGAAAGCCTTAATATCACAATACAAGCTTTAATACTACTCTTACTAGCTGATCTGTATTTTGGAAAAGTCAATTCAAGCCATTACTCTTGGGTCTTGTTTGATTCAGATTTTGCATTTATAGCATACAAGATATGCCCAATATACAATGCGTCCCCAAAAAAACTATACACTTTTGAAATGGCTGCCGAATACAAAATATTTAATTCTGGGGGAAAAGTTTTATATGTATAAACTCAACTTTCATATGACACCAAAAAGTCCGAAAATAATTCATGATTGGGTGAGCACTGCTCACTTTTGTAAATGGTATGACAATTAGGTTGCGCAGGAATTATCCTTCCAATTTGTGAGAGACTGAGAGGTAAATCCTTTGGAGCTGACAAAATTAGGGTGAAATGATACATTCATGATTTGCTGAGTGAATTTCATGATTTATTAAACCAAACTTTTGTGCATGAGTGAGCATGAATTGCATTTTTTATTGTAGCATTGTCACTTTCCCTGGTAGTCTCGGTGGTGTGTTTATGGGAGCCAGGATGGGGTGATGGTACATGTTGTCATTTCCATGTTACAAACTGTTTTTTTTTTTTTTACATCTGTGACTTTGAATAAAAACCTTCACCCCAAATTTCAGTAACCATTTACCTGAAGAATATGTAGCCGACATCTCGGACATTCCTTATTTCAACAAACCGTATTTGAATATTTAATTTACATAATTCCTACCTGGGTATTAAGTAACTCAATGAGATGTTCAACTAATATTTAAATAATTGAAATGTGGGGTGAAGGTTTTTATTCAAAGTCACAGATGTAAAAAAAAAAAAAAAGTTTGTAACATTGAAATTACAGCATGTACCATCACCCCATCCTGACTCCCATGAGCACACCACTGAGACTACCAGGGAAAGTTAAAATGCTACAATAACAAATGAAATTCCTGTTCACTCATACATAAAAGTTTGGTTTAATAAACCATGAAATTCACTCAGCAAATTATGAATGTATCATATCACCCTCAATATTGTAAGCTCCAAAGGATTTACCTCTCACAAATTGGAAGGCTAATTCCTCCGCAACTTATCTTTCAAACCCTTTACAAAAGTGAGCAGTGCTCACCCAAGCATGAATTATTTTCGGACTTTTTGGTGTTATATGAAGTTTAAGTTTATGAGCTTTCTATATATATGAAACGTTTTCCCCCAGAATCATATATTTTTTATTTGGCAGCCATTTCAAAAGTGTATAGTTTTATTTGGGACGCACTGTATAACACCATATCACAGACACTGATAACACGTAGGGCCATGCATCTCATATTTAACACGGTTAAACGATGCCTTCAAAATAAATAACTGATAAATTTGATGCTGATTTCATGACATATAATATCTTTAATCTCATTTCAATTATTGTGTTAAAATAAAAACAAATTGTAATGGGAAGTTTTATTGTATTGTCATTGAATACAAATAGTGGCAAATGGAATAGCGATCAAATTTCTGTTTACAGTTAGTCAGTTTATATCCTTTGGCTTCTTATATTGTTAGATTTTGTTTCAAAGATAAATGTTTGTAGAGGTGTTGTGGTCGAGCGGATACGTCGCCGGACTGTCGATTACAAGGTCAGCGGTTCGAGTCCCGCCGCCGCACTAATGTCCTTTGGCAAGACATTGATCTACCTTTGCCACACTGCACCCAGGTGAAGTAAATGGGTACCTGGTAGGAAGATATTTCTTGAAATGCTAGAGCGCCGTATGGCAGCCGTGCTAAAGCCAGGGTAATAATCGGGAGCGCCAGGAGGGTCAAATCTGACTGACATGAGCGCTATACAAGAACCCACTATTATTATTATTATTATTATTTGTCTTCAAATAAACAGATACAAGCTACATATTACTTTCACTATAGTTTCTGATTAATCACGTACTATCAGACCAATACCAGGACCGTCCGACGTCTTCGTCATAACCACCAATCCACCAGGCCGTGTTTACGTCTATGTCTCTCAGATACAGTGCTCGGTCCAGCAATAAAGCATTAGTGCTCTCATCGAGTATTTCAGCCAGAAATCCTCCTCTCCCATTACACTCTTCGGCCCCGCCATCACAGTTCTTCGAAACATCCAGGAATTGGAAACAGGTGTCCATGTATTCTAGTACCATGTCGGATTGGCTAAGTCCAACACTCTGGCAAGACTGATCTAGAAATAAAAAGCGATGTGTGGGACAAAAAGGAGAAATTAGTGACTTATGCTTAAAGTTCCAGAGAATACACAAAAACACAATAATTCATATTCCTCCGTATACGAATTCACCATTGACGACTTTAAGATTGGTTGAATTGGTACGTTCTATGGCAGTACGGATGACCAACGGAAGCTTGGGGGTGAATAAATCAGCTAGGGGCTGGGCTAAATATCCGGATGGCCTCAACATTTGCTATTCGAGATAAACACCTTATGCTCCTAACACGTGTGACATGGCGCAAAGAACAAGTGAACTTAGATATCATGAGACAAGAGGTTAGTAGGCTATTTAAAAAAAAAAGACTATCCTATGCATTGAAACAATTTTCTGTGGAAGGCTAGATACATTGCATAATTTCAAACAATGCATAGATGAAGCATGAGTTATAATTTCACTTTTTAAAGAATTTAAAACCAAAGAAGCACATGCATATGGCCTGACCCACATTCGTTCCATCAGCCAAAACTTGGTACAAGGCGATTTTGACTACACATATCAAAGACCCGTGGCAAACAAGTTAATCTTCATCATGAAACAGATCTCAAAGTCATATAGGTTATGAATTTTGAATAAAGAGCTATCAACGTTTGGTACACTTTTTTTGGATAGGCACTGTATACAAATATTAGTTTACATATGCATGTACATTACTGTCATTTAACCGCTAGGATAAAAGAACAACTCCCCGGTAGCTATTATTTGGTGACGAGAAGGTACCGGTGTAAAGTGAAAGCTCGTCTCACTCTGTAAAAGTCGTGTAGTTAGTCCAGCTTCTGGAGTAATGACATATCAATAGGTCATGTCTGGCGAAATTTAACTTTTCTAGCAACAAAGGATTAATATATATAAACAAATGAAAAAGATGATAATGAAATAGTCAGTCCCCCACTTGCTGGTATTTTACACGTTTTCAAAGCTAATTTATAATGAAATCATGACCATGAACAACTTACAGATACTTACTATACTGACAGAGTAAGGCATTTTTATCTTGGCGCGATCTAGGATTCCATGAATATTTCGCCGAGCCAGCCTGGTATGACAATTCAATGCAACCTCTTGGATTCGAATCAGGAAATGGGTTTTGCCAAAAGAAACGTTCAATGTATTTGTCAGCTATAAAACAAACAAAAAAACAAAGAAGGGGTATTCAACAGTTCTATAAAAGTGTGTTGATCTAGCAATTTACACCGTCTTATCTTCCGTGTTAAGAACTTAAGAAGAAGTTAGCATGTTTAATGCGATAATGTCAAAGCCCTTAAAGACTTCGGTGCTTATACAAAAAAAGTACACACTTTGAAAATAACCTCCAAAACTAAATTTACAGTTGGCTTGAGGGTGCACCATGTGAGAGAGAGGGAGGGTTGAGGAGTCCTGAAAAGGACTCTCGGTAATCTTTCTTGAGGGTTTGTAGTCCTGAAAAGGACTGTTGGTATAGTCTTGAAAAAGACTGTTGCGTATCTTTCTTAGCGTATAGTTCTAAAAAGAACTATAGCGCTTGGAGAGGATGAAGGACGGGAGTGGCTCGACGTTTCGAACAGGAGTGGAGAATAGCTGGCGTGCGTCTGCTTAAGTCACCGGGGTGCGGACGTCGGGGAAAAATACATGATCGTGCGGGCTTGAGTCATCGGGGAGTGGACATAGATGGTCTGCTGGTCCGTCTGGCTGTCCGTCTGGGCTGGAGTCTCCGGGTTGCGGACGTCGGAGAGTTTCGAATCCATGAGTGGGATGTGCTGTCGGCGAGACGCTGTGTGTGTCCCAGACGTAGGCGGCGTTGCAGTCTGCTGTCGTCTGCTGTGCTTTGTAGCTGTGAGGCTGGCGGCTGCTTTGAGGGTTCGGCGGATGGCGGTGGTTGATGTACGGGTGTCTGCTGGGGTGGTGAAGGCGGTGGTGGAGGTGATGGTGGAGGAGGAGTGACCGGGTACTTGTTGATGAGGGGTTTCCAGATGTCGTTGATGTATAATCCTGAGTCTTGGGGCACGGTGTTGTGGCGGTGAGTTTCGATGGCTTCTCGGATTCGGCGTGTATGTCAGTGTTTCATTATGGAGATGAAATGACTGTTATCCCATTCGATGGTGTGTTCGTGTTGCTGGGCGTGTTTGACGATGGCGGACTTATCCCAATCGCTGAATCTGAAGCTGGTTCTGTTTCCCTTTAGTCTTATTTCCAGATTTCATCCCGTTTCACCAATGTAGACTTTTCCCCATTCGCATGGTATTTTGTAGACTCCAGCTTTCTTGTGGTTAAGATGCTTGTCTTTGCTCCCATCAGCCATGCATGAAGTCTTTCATCAACGGTTGATTGTCAGCGAAACGGAGTTAAGTATTTTGTCAACTCTGTTTCTCCTTGAAATTCTGATACCGTCCGCCAAATGACTTTTTGGTTTCCTCTCTTCAAAATCATTTTAATCACTCTTGCGTGAAATATGCATTATATGAGTTGCATCAAATGAGAGAGGAGGATCTAAGCTTTCCAAATATATGTCTTTTATTAATTATAAATGTGAATAAGTTATGATAAAAGATCGATCATTCTCGGTTTCGTTTTTTCTGGCACGCGCTGTATATCTGTAAAGCCCATTGAGAAAAAAAAATCTTGTGTGCCTTGCCTTCGAACCCGACTGTCGAAATACAATTATTCATAACAGGGGAATGAAATAATGTGTAATGAGACACTTAATAAAGATATATGCATTGAATCTGATTACATTACGAAAAATGATATATCTTGTCTTTGGTCATTCATTAAAAAAGATGTCAAATCAACTTCATCCTTTTACATCCAATTTCGTCAAGGTCATCATCCTCGGCTATCAAGATACATTTGCATGAATCAATTTCGTCAAGCATCATTCGAATTCGTTACTCGTTCTATATGAGGTCTATGTGACGAATGAATGATTTTCTCTTGAACTCGATTGTGCAAAGACGAATTTTATTTATTCTTTCTGCAGGAGACCGCCAGATGAAATGAATACGAATCATAAAATCTGAAAAAATTGATGGACAAGTGTTAAAATTTAGTTACCATTGACTGATATGACTCAATTAACTTTGACATTTGCACGATTTCAGATTCTTAGGATGGAATTGAAGCGCACACAAATTTATTTGATTGAAAAAAGTGTTCAAATGGCCGGAAAATCCTATATTACCCTGGTCATATGATTCACGCATGCCAGCACACATTATATGTACATTTTTTGTTGCTTACTTTTTCTCCACTTCCAGTCTCGACCTTCCCTTGCTCCGATCCAGATGTAATCTCCATCACTAAATGTCCTAAGAAAATCGACTAGAAATTCCTGCGTCTGAGCATCTTTCACTGTAGCAAGTATCTCCCCCTGATCGATGCAAAGATTGAATGAGTCATCCCAATATCCAAAGCCTCGTCTCCGGTAGCAAGTGAGATTGGAATATCGTTTGGTATCGTTTGTGCTGCATGTCCCTGCAAAAAAATAATGAATTGAACTTTAATAACATAATGTAAAGTACAATTGATAATGAAGATTGGGAAATTACATGAATCAAGTAGCACAGTTATTATATTTTCATACTTATATAATATTGGATGGCTTTGAGTGTGATACAAGAATATATTAGATAGCTTAGACAGATACTGAGATGTGATTAGTCCAGACTTCGTCACGTGATATCAAGTGCGATTGTTATATTTTCCGTGCCGGTCTCTTTCGATGGTTAGCCTATATTCACCAGCTGGTGAAATGAATATATTTGAATCAATGCATGTCGCTCTCTTGAGGACTGTATGTCACCAATCACACAAATTACAACAATACCGAATGTCAATATTTGTTTGTATCAATATATATTTTTCTCGATATTTTTTCTCCCTTGAAAAGAAAAAAAAATGGAAAAAAAAATTCTTCCCAACAATCCTTTTTTTTTGTAAGATTTTTTTTTTTTGTAAGACAATTTTTTTCTTTCGAATTATCTCCAAATATTCTTTTCCGTCGATATTTTTTTCTCATCATTTTTTTCAAAATTTTGTCTGTCCTCGAAAAAAATAAAATAATTGAGGGCAAACAATAAATGGACCCCCATCAATATGACAACTTGGGGAAACTCCCTTCAGCGGTTCAAATAATCTTATATTACAAACCTTGTCAGTCAATATCTGTATAATATTGCTCGAGTTATGACAATCTTGGATGAGTCGAAGACGCGTTTAATAATGTCTTAGCGAGAGCAATATCTCTTTGTATCACACAAAAAGAAAGCTATACAATGTCATTATTATTATCTATATTAGTCTGACTAGCAAAATAACAACATTTGACTTACCTCGGTAAATAATATTTTTGGTAGTAAATATGGGTTTGTTTTCGTGTGACATCGATAGTTCAAGTTTCCGGATGACTAAGCAATACGAAAACAATATTGGTCAGTCATCCGGGTACTGCGCCTAAAGATATTGAAAACACTGATGTATTGCACTACTTAGAAGCCCTATATAGATCATGAATATCTGTATGGATTACTTTGCTGGTTGTGTACCGAAGATACATCATGGTTTTATTCTAATGATATACCTGACCCGATTTCCTTTCTCTATAAACCAGTGTTAAATAAATATTTAAAAAGTCAAATGTGTATTGCTTTTGATAAGGGATTAAACATTTCATGCTCAATTCATCCTTTATTAAAAGTTTGATTGAAATGTAATGAGTGGGAAACAACATTTCTAAACACGCTAAAACGCTTTATCTCATGTATTTTTGTATGAGTGCCTGATACATTCTGAGTAACATGAATGTGTACATTATGTTTTGACAGATATCTGCTCTATTAATTTACACAAAGACACTTTGATTTTCAACAAAAAAAAATCACACATTGCCTATTGTCATAATCCTAGCTTATTAATGATATCGATTATTAAACAAACTACAGCCGTCTTATTCCGATTTGCCCGAAACTCTTACATATTTGTTTATATGAGTCCTGTCTTGCCTCAACTAAAAACTTCTCTCCTAATTCCCCTTTATTCTGTTCGTATATATACGTGTATACGTGTAAATATACCAACTTGTCGTTCGCAAAGATAAATTACTTACTTTGACAAACTGGTGGAGCATTCCCCCATGTGCCATCTTGTAGACATGTATTTAAGTTAGTTCCAAACAGAGTGTATTCACTGCTGCTGCATGTATATGATATCGTCTGGTTTACCACGGGAGCTTTAGCCAATGGAGGATCGAGCTCTGAATACGCAGCGATGGGAGGCGATGGGCATTCAAAATCTACATGGTCGAGAGAAAGATTACATAATTATCTTTGAACATATTGGAACATAGTTTTGGCGATCTGTGTTTTTTGTTTTATTTTCCGTATTAACAAAAAACATATATATGCATACAAAAGCCTATAATTATGTGAACATTTCTACAAATCAATAATATAACAAGTTTACAGCTGAACTGCTCTTTCTAGAGCCATTAATAATAAGAGCTCTGTTTTCTGTCTAGACCTCAGTGTAGTAAAGGGAAAAAGTGAAACGATAATAATGTATCGAACTAAATGAGGTTTTGATAGATATAATATTGATCGAGATTGATATCTTCACGAATATAATAATATCAACTTTACGAAGGTTAAAAAAACATTGGTCAATATGTTCATTACTGGATCATGGCTCTTTCTCTGTTCTTTTCTAGTGATTCTTGTTTTTCCTTCTAATAATTTGGGGTCTTCACAAATGCTTCCTACATTTACTTTATTATTCAAACCTAATTTTCAACATATCCTCTAATAGTTATATAACTTGTAAAAAGTAAATGTAAAACCATAGGGTTTTTTTCGTGTGGAAATCCTGTAGACAAACAGTTGCATGTTTTGGCACTGAAATGACATTGTACATTCACAGGGAATCCTGGGGTCCCGACTGCCAGGAGAGTTCCTGTAAAAATTAAAAGAATTTAGTTTTAATAGTTTGACCCACTGGTCTACATAATCATACTTTTAAAATACAATTATTTCCATTTTAAACCTATTACCTTTGCATATGGGTGTATGACCCAGCCAAGACCCGTCCTCTAAGCACACCCATACAGCAGTGTTTGTCAGGCCATCCATCATGTATCCATCGCTGCATTCCCATGTGATATAAGAACCTATATCCAGCGTTTGGTTCGGCAAGGTTGTTAAGGTGTTAGGTATGGGGTCTGGTATGGCACAGCTAGCTGATATACCAAACCTGTGGGGAGGATATAGTATAAAAAATGATCGCAACAACTTTCGAGAAAGGAACTCAATGGCAATTTCGATACCCTATCGTTGTCCCATAGAAATTATGTTCCGGTTACGTAACACGTCATTGTCATGTTCACACGTTTCAATGTATGACGATTGCCTTAGTTTGATTTTGTTAAAGTAGTTTCTATCGAAACAACAAACCACCCCACCCCTAAAAAACACACAAAGGTTTTCACCTCCCTAATGTCTTTTTGTAGCAGGAACAAGGATCAATTCAGGGTGAACAAGGTTCCCCCTTAAAGGTATACTATGTCCCATTTGCAGGCCAAACAAATGAAAAGGTTAAATTCCAATGGCATTTGAAAGATAATACTAATTTAGAACTCCCCTTAAAAAAAAGGGGCTTGAAAATATCTTTAAGCGGGAAAATATCGACTATTAGTTGCCAAATCGACTTAGGAGCTATAGAGCCAATAAGTAATAGTCTTGATTTTCAGACCATTGTACCGCATGGTCGTACGTTTTATGCTGCGCAAAGATTCAATCAGTTTAATTTTGGCCATTACAAGAAGTAGGTTATTGATGTAGACAAATCCTTTACAGCTCATTTTATGTATGTTATTACCAAAGAAGAAAAAAGCCAGTCAATCACTCAATACTGACAATAGTGTCTGACAGTGAAGTCTAGCAAGTAAACAGGTTTCCTTGCATAATTTGAATATTAGGACACTGCTAACGTTTAAATTTCACAGATAGGACATACATGACATATTCATGATTCCTGCAAAGTTCTACAAAATTTGAGGTTGGCTGCAAAAAGGACATAGTATCTTTAATGTCATGTTCCAATTGACACCTGACCTGGATGGAGAGTGGCAAATTTAAAAAAAGTCTGGTCAAACGACGGTAGTGCAAAGCTGGGATTTGAATCCCGTCTCTTGTGACCTACAGTCCGGTGACTTATCCCCTAGACCACAACACCTCTACATTATTATCATAGCTTTTCTTCTGTGTACTTCAGGTCCATGTGTGCCAGATAATGGGGGTGGGGTGCAGAAACGAGTCCGAAATCTGCAACTGCGCGACATATCAAATTATCATTTATCATGGTATTCGTTGATATTTCTTCATCTCCTTTGTATATATCACTTTTTGGGATGAACTTCAATAGACAAAACATCAAGCACAATCAAAATAAAAACAAGTGCCCCGTAGAAAGTGATAACACCTCCCTCAATTCACCCAGACAGGCTACACTGCCAGTATTTGTTTAATAAAACACAAAACATTCCTTTGCGCCTTGTCATCAACCATGTTTACAATAGCACGAAAATTGCTCTTAAAAAACGTTGATTGAGTCATATTAATTATGAAGGTCAACAGTCGATCTAATACATGAACCTAGGTTTGAACAATTACAAGGAAATTATGGCTAAACAATTAAACGCATTAATTGAACAAGTAATTACAACCAAACAGATCCTTATTTACAGGACGTGAGAGAAACCGCAAAACAAACAATCCAAATATTCAGGTTGTAGATAGGGAAAAATAACAAATAAAAGTGCATAGTCCGGTCACAAAACCTTGACAGACTTTGTTCTTCTTCCTTTTCTGCATTTGTCATTAATAACACAGTTTCGTGAATGTGAGGATATGTATGAACATAATTGAATGTAGGCTATTTTTCTCTATTATGCATGCTTTAAATGTACTATGTCCCATTTGCAGGCCCCCCCCCCCAAAAAAAAAGGTTAAATTCCAACGGCATTTTAAATACAATAATAATTTAGAACTTCCCTCAAAACAGAAGGGCTTGACAATGAATTTTAGTGTTAAAATAACGACCATTAACTGTCGAACGACTTAAATGATTGCAATCACTTAAGTAATAGTCTGATTGTCAGAATCTATCAAACCGAATGGTCGTACGTTTTTTGTTGCCCAAAGATTTTGCCCATTACAAGTAGTGGGTTATTGATGTAGACAAATGTTCATGTACCTGTTACAGCTCGTTTTATTTATGTTATTACCCAAGAAAAAAAGATGTCAGTCAGTCACTCAATAGTGTCCGACAGTGAAGTATAGAAGTTGAACGGTTTGCTTTGCATAAGTTGAATACTAGGACACTGCTAATGTTTAAATTTCACAGATGGGACACACATGACATATTCATAATTACTGTAAAGTTCTACATAATTTGATGTAAGCTACAAAAGGGACATGGTATCTTTAAGTAGCTGTAAATATAACATTTAGTCATCAGTACACTTAATAGTCCTTAAAGCCTCTCTGTGTATCTATAACGCGGATCCACCAATGTTCTTAGATCCAGAAACGTAAAATATCTGGTTCCAAAGTTAATTAACTTGTAATACTCAGGTAAACCTAGTCCAGTCTCGATGATTCAGCCAAATGATATATAAACCTGATTTGTGTGAGAGATACTAAACAAAATATCACGTAATTACGTTATTCTGTAATATATTTGTAAGCGCATAGACCCATCGTTTTATTAAGCTACATACACCAAGAAAAATGTTTTTATTATTGTTATTATTATCATCATTACAATTATTGTTATTATTTTTATTACAATTATAACTATTAGTTTTATCATTATTATTACCATTATCATCATTATTTTTATTATTATTATTATTATTATTATTGTTATTTTTATTATTATCATCATTATTGTTTTAAATTTTCAACAAACAAATTTCGTTACACATTAACAAATGCATACTCTATATAATCAGAATAAAACATATGAACATAAGACTAATGGTTGCATACGATTTGCATTACTAACATTATTATTAATATATTTATTCAGTAGGATATTATTGTTTATGCTCACTCAGGTATATGAATCTGAGGCTAAACAAATATGACAGTATTCTCTTAAAAACATATTCCGCAGTCGTTATTAAAGGTAGAACCAAACTTTACCAAGACTGAAATAAATTATTACATTTGGCAATTGACATACCATTGTGTTCGGGTATATTGCGAATATAGTTTACGACTTCAATACACACCATAACTGTTTGAATACTAATATTGTTTATCAGTGCCTCATGAGGTAGTAAAAATAGAATACGAAGACATCGGGTATGGCGATGTGAGAAGGGAGGGGGGCCTATATGATTTTCTTTTCATTTCATTTTCCTCATCTTTCTTTCCCATCTTTCTCTTTCTTTCTCTCTCTCTCTCTCTATTTATCTAAGTATCTACTTCTTCTTATTATTCTTATTCTTTTCTCTCTCTCTTTCTCTCTCTCTTTCTCTCTCTCTCTCTCTCTCTCTACTTCCTCCAATCGCTCTCATCTTTTCGTCATTGAAGGAGTTGGAGGGGTTCACGTACCCCCAAACCTATGTCACTGTATCATATACACCTTTTATTTAAAAAGAGAATGAAATCCATATGATTAAGATAAGCCAAAAAACATGAGACTACAGAAAATAAATACATAAGTCTCCTTACTTTCAGAACACGTTGTAAGCTCACTGACACAGGTATGATATAAACGTTAACCACACATGTATATTGTATGGCTCTGTTTAGGAGAACTCATCATCATTTCCGATGACTTCCCTTAATTGAATGACTGCCTTTAGTATATATACTTACATATATAGTGAGACGAGGTGACTACGTGAATGGCGACAATTATGAATTGATATGACGAAGACTTCATTCTGGCGATATGTCAGAAAAGCAGTAACAAGAGGAGGAAATGGCTGAAAACACTTATTATGACGTATGCAGCTATTGTGTCTACTCGTATTCCTGGCTATCATGAACAGTTCTTTACCAGTGAACAAGCCTGACTGAGTTTGTTCCGCGTTTATTCCGTTTGATATATCCCGGATGGAACGATCATATCATATCGAAATGATGTACGATGTCCATGTACTATGTTCGTTCACCAAGACAATAGGGACTTTTAGATTTACACGACGAAAGCGTGGACTGCCGCGTGTGACATTGTGTTAAGGCACTGGGCCGTGCCTGGCAGGGCCTTAAAAGGACGTCACATTACCTTAAAAGGATGTCAGTCCACGTTCTCGTCGTGTAATTATAAAAGTCCCTATTAATAGTCACAGTACAGCAGTCGAAGGCTTTTCCTGTTGTTGCGTGGTATCATTGTTCTGCTTTGATACATCGTCTATTGCTATTGTTATGTTAACGACTTATTTACAATACACGCTAAATAAATATTGTATGCGCTTGTGGGGGCTCAATTTGATAACAGCAGTCGAATGCGTTTCATGCTATTCCATGGCATTACTTAGTTGCCTTGTCTATTGCTCTTGCTATCGATACATCCACGTGATCTTCGAGCAAGTCTTAGAACTGGACTGCTTTTAAAAAGTGATTTTATGGAAAAGGGGAATTCCCTTTGACCGTCCGTACACAAGTGCTTAAGGACCCATTTTAACCCACAATGCTGCACGGCCAACCAAATTAAAGGCTTTCGTATAATCAAT
Source organism: Strongylocentrotus droebachiensis (assembly GCA_035222895.1). NCBI lineage: Eukaryota > Metazoa > Echinodermata > Echinoidea > Camarodonta > Strongylocentrotidae > Strongylocentrotus > Strongylocentrotus droebachiensis. The sequence goes on along the minus strand of JAVYIG010013069.1, from coordinate 1,230 downwards.
GAATGCACAATAAAGGCGTGTATAATTCTTTAAATAAACATCAATAATAGACTTTAAAACATACACATTATCTGTGATTGAATAGTTGGACCGGAAGCCAGCTTGCTTTTCTCCTAACAAACTCTCATCCTCAAAAAACTGAGCGATCCTATAGTTCAAAATTGATGTAAACAGCTTACCTAAGCAACTCAATAAAGTAATGCCTCTATAATTATCAGGGTTTGTATTCTCTCACTTATTCTTAAATATAGGAATAATTATCCCAATACAACATTCTGTTGGGACAATACCAGAATCCAATACAACATTAAAGAACTTAACTACAACCTGAAGAATCTCCAGTGAGCAATTTTTAAGGAACTCATTTCTAATAGAGTCCCTTCCACAAGCTTTAGTATTTTTAAGCTTCTTAATCATCATGTCAACTTCCTTCAAAGTAATAGGAACATCGAGACAAACATTTTCCTGATATATCTCTTGCATAACGATGGGGGGGGGGGGGTGTTCTGGCTCATCAACCTCTTTATAACTTAGACGACTAAAATGATTTTAAAAATCCTTTAATGAAACATTTCCAATATCTTTCTCCTTACGTTCATTCTTACCATTCAGTAGCTGCCAATATTCCTTATGATTTTTTGTCCGCAATTAACGTAATGATTTATTTAAGTCCTAAAAATATAACCTCTTTTTACAACGTAACAAATTCCTATAAGATTTTCCTGCACCATCATAATTACTTGAATCAACAGGAACATCAGAGTTCCTCATCAATTTTACCTTCCTCTTCCATCTATTTTTAACATTCAAATATTCCTTCCGAGCATCCCTACATTCAGTATCAAGCCATGGCTGTTGACTTTGTTTACTCTGACTGTTACTTGATTTACTTATTGTTATTATTATTATTATTGTTAGGCATTTAGCTACGCTATTCATAGTACACTATATCAGAGCGCTTACAATAATATGCAATATAACAATATAACCACAAATCTTAACATAACATTGAACAAACAAAAATAATAGCGAATCAAGTAGGAAATAAGTAGGTTTTAAGGAGTTTCTTAAAAACTTCCACTGATGGAGCAGCTTTTATACTGGAGGGAAGTTTATTCCACTCCTTAGCTGCTGCAACAGTGAATGTGCGATCTCCTGCCTTACTACCAGCCAAATGAAAAGTCAATCGAAATGGGTCTGCATTGGAGTGAAGGTTTGTACGCACAGGTC